>JACEEZ010003698.1:107500-135000 GCA_016584305.1 Chionoecetes opilio | reverse complement strand
CTCCCGGGGTGGTGGCTTCGGCCATCACTAAGAACTAAGGATGAACTAGGGGGGGGGGGGGGGGTCACTCAGTAGAGCGCATACCTCCGCCCGAATATTTAATTATATATATATATATATATATATATATATATATATATAATATATATATATATATATATATATATATATGCACTCAGTATGAGCGCATACCTCCGGCCGAGTATTTCATCAATTGGTTGCCATGGCAACAGTTGTCAATAGATTTCATCCAAAATTTAATCAGTTCTTCCTTATACCAAATAGACTTGGTATACCGAGTTTGGTCCAAATCTATTCATAACTTCTTGAGAAATCCTGTACACTAACAGACAGACAGACAGACAGATCGGGGTGAAAACATAACCTCTCCAACTTCGTTGGCGGAGGTAATGATAAAAAATGTTGATATGGAGACGGGGCCACACGAGCGTTGCTCAGGCCCTGTAAAATACAACTAGACAACTAGATGAATACACACTTCCCATCCTTCTATTACTACAATTCCCTCACAATCTTATACTATTTCCATTTTACCTATCAAACTTTTGTGTACATATATTATACTTAACATTCATCACTTTTTATTAATTTACAGATTTTTTTTTTTTTTTACTTTTTTTTTTTTTTTTTTGCCTTACCTCTTTGCCAACCATAACACTAGATAAAAAAACTGAAGTAAATACACAAAATTGACAGTTCTTCCATCCTCTCTATATATCACCACTAACTTCCAATTATCCAGGGAAGAGGGAGGAGGAGGGAAGAGGATGAGGAGGAAGAGGAAGAGGACGAAGTGAAGCCTTGCGAGACCCTGACCACTTCCTTTCCTTCCTCCATCACCTGCTTACTCTTGTTACTCATTACACACACAAAAAAAAAGTCGATCTCAAGTCAGAAAGAAGTCCAGTCAGAGAGAGGATACGAGCCGGGCATCAGGAGAGAGAGAGGAGAGAGAAGAGAGAGAAGAGAGGGAGAGAGAGAGAGAGAGAGAGAGAGAGAGAGAGAGAGGGAAGGAGAGAAGAGACTGACCTAAGCTCCAGAGAAAAAAAAGGGCACAAGAGAGGAAAAAGCTGACTAATGCCGAGGAGGAGAGAGAAGAGAGAGAGAGAGAGAGAGAGAGAGAGAGAGAGAGAGAGAGAGGAGAGAGAGAGAGAGAGGAGAGAGAGAGAGAGAGAGAGAGAACAGGAGGAAGAAAACTGACCTAAGCCCCAGAGAAAAAAAAAGGGCACGAGAAACAAAACTGACTTAAATCCCAAAGAGAGAGAGAGAGAGAGAGAGAGAGAGAGAGAGAGAGAGAGAGAGAGAGAGAGAGAGAGAGAGAGAGAGAGAGAGAGAGGGGGGGCAAGGGTACAGCAGAGGAAGAAGAAAACTTGACTTCATACCCGGTACACAACCCTCACCCAAGACTGACCCAGCACTGTCCACCACGAGACTGTCCTTCACCACTACCACACACACACACACATACACACCACACACTAACCACAGGGCACCACACACCTTCACATCAGGGTAGACGATTCAATTCACACCCGTTTCTAGTTTGTGTACACGATAATCACCTTTACGCCACACACACACGATGTTTCAGTGCAGGTACAGACACACAGAGACACGCAACCTCCCTCTACCACGCTCCAGGGATGACTGAGCCCCCATTGTCCCGGGATTCACGATTAGTTTACCTACCGTGGGTGAGGCTGAGTTGCCATGCCATCCCCCATCACCCAGAGTCACCCTGTAACTTGTAAACATGTATATAACTCATGGTGTAGCTTAGTATAGGGGAAGAGTAAGGTCAAATATATTAGTTTGAGTCTCGTATAAAGTTCAGTGTCAAGATTTAAAGGGCCGAGGATGGACCTTTAATTCCAGAGCTGGACGTCAACTTTCTTCTATTGAGTTGCTGGTTCGTTTATTTTTGCTGACTGGGTAAGGGGGGGGGGGAGAGAGAGAGAGAGAGAGAGAGAGAGAGAGAGAGAGAGAGAGAGAGAGAGAGAGAGAGAGAGAGAGATCAAGTCTAGCATGAACACGTTGGTCTTAGCACCGGAGAGAAACACTGATCATTCCAACACACCTAAACACAACACACACACACACACACATTAAGTTTAGTCATCACACGAACACTTGTATCTAAACCCTGCTAATAAATACACCTGACATACGTACTGTAGCTACAATAAACAACCTTACTCCACCGTTTCACTTCATCACCTTTACCAAACAAAACTTTCAAACCACGTCATAACAAGTCAACATAAACACTGATCTGTCTTCGTTTTTTCTGTATCTTTTGTATACCTGCCCCCCCCCCCCCTCTGTAATTCCCCTTTGCCCCCCTGCTTTTCCTTGCCTTTTACCCCCTCTCTTTGTAATTCCCCCTTTTGCCACCTACTTTTTTCTCACATAAATTTCCCTTTAACCCATACACACCTAGCCCCGCACTTTCCTTGCCTCCCCCCACCACTGTTTGCAATAAAACATGCAAATTGAACTGAAGAGCGAAGGACAACATAGGAAGAGGAAGCAACATAGGAACATAGGTAACAAGGGCAACATAGACAACAAGGGCAACATAGGAAGAGGAAGCAACATAAGAACAAGGGCAACATAGACATAGATAACATAAGGGCAACATAGACAGCAAGGGAAACACAGGTAACATACGACAACATAGGCAACACAGACAGACACCATAAGGGCAACATAGACAACATAAGGGCAACATAGGAAGAGGAAGAAGCGTAACACGTGTAAAAAGGGGCGGGGCACTATCGGAGGAGGGGGGGAGGGAAGCGTAGTGTAGGGGGGAGGGGGCTAGTAGGGGGTGGTGTTGGCCGCAGTAGGGGGTGATCGATAGCGTGTAGGGAGGGTAGGGGTTCGAACCGAGGGGCGTGGCATGGTGCGGAGAGAGGCGTGGCGCTGTGCCAAGACTCCCAAGGGTGTCCTGCCTCCTGCCTTGACCTTACATGACCGTGACCCCACGCAGGGCGACCAAAGACAACACACACACACACACACACACACGTCAGCTTATCCTTCACTGAGCCTCTTTGGTAAAATCTTGCACTTGCATTCTTACACACGTTCTAGACGACTTGCATGTGTGTGTGTGTGTGTGTGTGTGTGTGTGTGTGTGTGTGTGTGTTGTGTGTGTGTGTGTGTGTGTGTAGGTAACAGGAAAAAAATAGACAGGACTGGTGTGTGTGTGTGTGTGTGTGTGTGTGCGTGTGCGTGTGCGTGTGCGTGTAGGTAACAGGACAAAGTTAAAAACATAGACAGGAATGGTGTGACGGGGTGTTAGGTGGCATGTTTTTAGGACAGAAGGTAACTGGTCCTAAATCAAACCTATCCTAATTCTTATCTAATATAACTTTGCTATATCATTAGAGTCAGACTTATGGCTTCCTGTTATTCTGATGTTATTTGTATTTGATCATATTTATCCTTAGAAGTGTGAATACAGGTACTATAGTATTTTTTTTAACGAGGCCTAAATCGTGCCCCCTTGCTGCTTACTGACTGATATTTGATGCCAGGAGAAGGGAATACTACGCTTTTTCTTAATTCCAGCTGTATTTTATCATAGTTAACCCTATTATCAGGTAAACATAGGCATCATTTTAAGCATGACACCTTAAAATAGTTTAGAATTTTTGCCTTGTTAAAAAAAATAGACTATAGTTACCTCCGCCAACGAAGTTGGAGGGGTTATGTTTTCACCCCGATCTGTCTGTCTGTCTGTGTACAGGATTTCTCAAAAAGTTACAAATAGATTTGGACCAAACTCGGTATACCAAGTTTATTTGGTATAAGGAAGAACTGATTTAAGTTTGGATGAAATCTATTGACAAGTGTTGCCATGGCAACCAATTGATGAAATATTCGGCCGGAGGTATGCGCTCATACTGAGTGCATATATATATTATATATAATATATATATATATATATATATATATATATATATATATATACAAATATTAATCAAATATCGATATATATATATATATTACGTATATTTGATTAAATATTCGGGCGGAGGTATGCGCTCTACTGAGTGCCCCCCCCCCCCCCCCCCCCCAGTTTAATATGCTATGTTAATGAGTGGATCTGAAGTAGTTTTATCACACTTATCCTTAGAAGTGTGAATACGGTTTGTTTGGTATGCACTAGTAGTAATGAGTGGAGGGAGTTTAAACACATTCCTCGCACCGTGGGGGACCTCTACGTGAACTTGAGAGGCGTGTGTGAGTGGGGGAACGAGTGTAAGAGTGGGGGAGGGTGTGTGTGGGTGGGTGAGGGAGTGGGGGTGTGGGAGAGGAAGATTACTGGAAACATGTGGGTAGGTAGTAATGTGAGTGTTGGAATGTGTGTGTGTGTGTGTGTGTGTGTGTGTGTGTGTGTGTGTGTGTGTGTGTGTGTGTGTGTGTGTGTGTGTGTGTGTGTGTGTGTGTTTACCGTGGTCTTGAAACTCTTGATTACGCGCTGGACTCGTGACCAACAGGCGTTACTGAGTGGTGGAATGTGTGTGTACAGTACGTGTGTGTGTTTGAGAGAGAGAGAGAGAGAGAGAGAGAGAGAGAGAGAGAGAGAGAGGAGAGAGAGGAGAGAGAGGAGAGAGAGAGAGAGAGAGTCGGGACCTGCCAAAATCGAGTGACCTCATTTATATTTCGTGGTCGTTTTAATCCTCTTCCTCCTTTGCACAATAGACTGTTAAGGGGAGCCAGGAGGAGGAGGAGGAGGAGGAGGAGGAGGAGGAGGAGGAGGAGGAGAGAGGAGAGAGAGAGGAGGAGGAGGAGGAGAAGAGGAAGCATACCGCACCCCCCCTTCGCACCAAGCGCGCACAGGCTGGAGATGGGATGGGGCGGAGGGAGAGAGAGAGAGAGAGAGAGAGAGAGATGAGAAGGGAAGGAGAGAGAGGAGAGAGAGAGAGGAGAGAGAGAGAGAGAGAGAGAGAGAGAGAAGGGTGGGTGGGTGGGTGGTGATGGTAGAGGTATTCCCCGCTATGAGTAACCGTCTACTACGTCATCAAGGATAGGCGTGACTCTTCTTGCAGACCCATTACTCATCGTTCACACACACACACACACACACACACACACACACACACACACACACACGGTATATTTTCTTTATTTATCTGGTTAAGTTTATAGAAGTTTATAGAAGTGAAGAAGTATATAGTGAAGTTGTACGAAGTTTATTCCTGTTTTTGTGGTATTATGGTAAAAAGAAAAAAAGTTATGGTGGTGGTAGGTCTATATACGTAATTACCATGCATTTCATTTCTTCATATATTCTTATTTATTTATTTTCATCTATTTCTTTAACCGTGTATAACCGACAGACAACACACACACGCGCACATACATACACACACACACACACGCGCACATACATACACACACACACGCGCACATACATACACACACACACACACACACATTAAGGTCAGGATGTGGAGTAAGGAAAGCAATGGATGTGGAGTAAAATGCAATGAAGTGGAGAGAAGTGGATGAAAAAATAAGAAGATTCATCCTCATCCATATAGCTCTTCATCCACCCTCATCCATTATTTCCCTTCCTGGTTACTTCTCTCTCTCGGTTTTCTTCCTTTTTTCTGATTTACTTCATTTTTTTCATCTTTCTTCATTTTTTCTTAAGTTTCTTTCTTCACTTTTTTCATTTTCTTCTCCACTTCACTCTTCCTCCCTCTCCCCTTCTACTCATACACATTCAGGCTACTTAACAAATCCTCTAAAATTAATGTTCTCATGTAGCATACTAAAACTATGCAAAACTCTCTCTCTAAAACTAGCGTAAACTGATCACTAATGGCACACGTGAGTCATGACATACACACACACATACACACACACACACACACACACCACACACACACACACACACACACACACACACACGTCACACACACACACACATACACATACACACCACACGTTACACAACACAACACACACACACACGGTAGACAGAAGGTCATTTGATACTCGTCTGCTACAGTGGTTGACTTCCAAGAATATCCTTCAAGCAGTAATGACTGTAGTGCATAAAATAAAAGCCAGTCACTACCACTATACTCTCTCTTTTATCCCTCGCCGATTATTATTATTATTTTTTTTTTTTTTTTTTTTTTAACCCCAATGACTTTTTTTTAGCTTTTTTTTTTTTTTTAACACCGATCTCTTTTTTTAGCTCTTTTTTTCCCTGATCTCTTTTTTTTTCTACGTTTTTAGCTCTTTTTTTCCCCCGGTGACTTTTTTTTAGCTTTCTTTTAGCACTTTTTTTTTTCCTTTACTTTTTTTTTAGCTTTTTTCCCCCCCCATGACTTTTTGTTTAGCTTTCTTTTAGTTCTCTTTTTCCCCGATGACTTTTTTTTGCTCTTTTTTTTTCCCGATGACTTTTTTAGCTCTTTCCCAGATGACTTTTTTAGCTTTTTTTTAGCACTTTTTCACCGATGACTTTTTTTAAGCTCTTTTCTTTTAGCACTCCTTTTTTTTCCATGATGACTTTTTTTTAGCTATCTTTTAGCACTTTTTTTCCCAGATGACTTTTTTTATCTCTTTTCCCCGGACTTTTTTTTAAAGCCTTTTTTAATATTTTTTTTTTCTCTCCCCCCGGCGACTATTATGCTCCTACTTGCTGCTATTGACGAAGGAGGATATAGACAAGGACGAAGATATGAAGGTATGAGTGACAGAGGGCTTAAATAGAAGAACTGAAGGTATAACGAGTCTTGATAAATGATAATGAAACGATGAAGACGATGAAAGGAGTAAAGGAAGTAAAATATCAATATGCACTACATGATAAATACGTGGCATAAGTAATTGAATAAATAAATAATACAATGAGATATAATATGAGTAAATTAAATGCACGATAATTACGTATCACCACCATCACCATCGCTTCTTTTACCACAACACCCATAAAAACAAATGAATAAACAGATCAATAAAGAAAGAATATACCATACACGATAACTATAAACCACCCCCACCATATAAACCATCGCCACCATTTATCCATTTTTTGTCATATTCATTCAGTAAGATTATTTTTTCGCTTTATATTTTTATTTGTCATCTCTAATTTTTTCTTATTTTCGTCTTTTTTATTTTCATTTCAACTATTTATTTATTTATTTATTTTATTTCTTACGCTATTTTGTTGTTGTTATTTTGTCATGTGTTATTTGGTATATATAATAAACAGATGAATGAATAAAAAAATATATACCGCGCATGATATCTATAAACACCCCCACCACCACCACTACTTATCATGCCTTGCTCTGTGTTTCCATGTCCTTTTATTCTTGTACACCCTCTACTTCTCTGTAATCCTCCCCCTTTTCTTTAATAAACTTGTAAATACTTCTCATACTACAAAACACTACGTCATCTAAACACATACTTAACAACACTTTTCTGACGTTAAACATAAATATGATGATTTTCTTACTTATAAACACGTCATTTAAACACATATGTACTTAACTACACTTTTCTGACGTTAAAACATAAATATGATGATTTTCTTACTTATAAACACGTCATCTACACACATACTTAACACTTTTCTGACGTTAAAACAGAAATATGATGATTTTCTTACTTATAAACACGTCATCTACACACATACTTAACACTTTTCTGACGTTAAACAGAAATATGATGATTTTCTTACTTATAAACACGTCATCTAAACACGTACTTAACTACACTTTTCTGACGTTAAACAGAATGATGATGATGATGATGATTTTCTCTGCTTATAAACACACCATTAGCCCTCAAGACCCGGGTTCCTTTGATGGCCCCTGCACTGTTTGTACTGCGAGCCGTGTATATTTATCATCACATTTCCCTTATCAGAGTAGCAACGTCTGTATTACATGGCTGAATATAACTATGACGGGTAACTAATGGCCACTAATGTCCCTCACTTCTTCATGTAACTAGAGAAGTTTGAAGATTTGCATGATTTTTTCCCCGATGCTTTATCATGTTCATAAGTGCCAATTATTATGAATAGGAGCTTAATAGTCATCGGGGGGAGCTAAAAAATAAGTCATTGGGGAAAAAAAAAGCTAAAAAAAGTCATCGGGGAAAAAGAGCTATAAAGTCATCGGGGAAAGAGCTATAAAAAAAGTCATCGGGAAAAAAGAGCTAAAAAAGTCATCGGGGAAAAAGAGCTAAAAAAAGTAATCGGGGAAAAAGTAAAAAAAAAAGTCATCGGGGAAAAAGAGCTAAAAAAAAGTCATCGGGAAAAAGAGCTAAAAAAAAGTCATCGGGGAAAAAGAGCTAAAAAAAGTCATCGGGGAAAAAAAGAGCTAAAAAAAAGTCATCGGGGAAAAAGAGCTAAAAAAAGTCATCGGGGAAAAAGAGCTAAAAAAGTCATCGGGGAAAAAGAGCTAAAAAAAGTCATCGGGGAAAAAGTTAAAAAAAAAGTCATCGGGGAAAAAAAGCTAAAAAAAAGTCATCGGGGAAAGAGCTAAAAAAGTCATCGGGGAAAGAGCTAAAAAAAAGTCACCGGGGAAAAAAAGAGCTAAAAAAAAGTCATCGGGGAAAAAGAGCTAAAAAAGTCATCGGGGAAAAAGAGAGCTAAAAAAAGTCATCGGGGAAAAAGAGCTAAAAAAAGTCATCGGGGAAAAAGAGCTAAAAAAAGAGCTAAAAAAAGTCATCGGGGAAAAAGAGCTAAAAAGTCATGGGGGAAAAAATAACTAAAAAGTCACTGGGAAAAAAAAAAAGGCTAAAAAAAGTCATCGGGGGGAGAACTAAAAGAGCTAAAAAAAGTTATGTTAAATATTTACATAACTTGACTTAATGATCGTTCAGGATTTATAACCGTGTGGTGTTAAATGGGTCTAAGTATCTCACTTCTATCTCTGTTGTAGAAAAAAAAATGAAAAAAACATAACGGTAACTACGATGATGTCATGTTTACTTTTATTCTCCTTGTTGTTGTTGTTGTTCTATTCTACTTAAAGTTAGAGTTAATGGTCACTATATAATATTGTTTTGAAGTATGAATAAGGTAAGGCGTAACACACACACACACACAGGTGACAGGGTCATCTTTATCGTCACAAGGTAAACAATGATATGGTGCGTCCTGTCTGGGTAAGGGCCGTCGGGATGCCCTGCCCAGCTGGGTGACGCTCTCTCTCTCTCTCTCTGCACGTTTCCTGCTACTCCTCAGCCTCACTGGCTCTTGCTCATCTTTATATATTCTTATGATTCATTCCTAACTGTAAATGTGTGTGTGTGTGTTATTCACCATGGTCTTGATCACACGTTGGACTCGCGACCACCAGTCATCACATTCCCGGCAGGGAGCTCATGGGATGAGCCTTGAATGGGGGGGGTCTAACGTGGGACCACAGCGTGACGCGTGGCGTTGCCATCCACTAAACTAACGAGTAGTGTCATTCACCTTCTTCTTTCTTTCTAGGTGGGGAGCTAAACCACGGTTTTCAGTCGCAGTTCAAAGCCTATTTTCCGGCTGGCTCCCTGAGGGCTTGTAGGATTAGGCCCTAACTCTCTGCTCTTTTTACCCAAGCCTTTTCTAGAAATACTTTAACCCCTTCAATGATTCTTCTATTGGTGTCCTGTACCCTACTCAAACCTAAAAGAAATTCCATTATCCCATCTATGTTCCCCTCTGCCACTCTATCCCACTGATCCCCGCCTACCTCCCACGGCCTGACCACGCGATCTACTGTTATGTGTGTGTGTGTTTTTGGAATTCACCAACAGCCTGATCACGTGCTGGGTACGTGATTTCAAACTGTTACCCTCCAGGAAAAGAAGAGCAAAGTTAAGAAAGAGGGTAAAACTGTGGCCACACACACCACACACCTCCCATTCCCTTGCTCAATGGGGACAGTAATTGGTCGCCATGTCCGTGAAGCACTGCGTGGGGACTGAATGCAGGACCACAGAATTACACTAGTCATCTATATTTACACCTAGCACTAGGGGGATTCGCCCTTGTGCTAAAATAATTCTGACTATAAAAAGTGCGACTGTATGAGTTGCAGGTGAGTAACTCTAACATGTGTGTAGAGTGCCTGGTGGGAAAGCACGTATGTAGTAATATCTTTTTTGAAGGTGTAAGACGATAAATTCCACTTTTGCGACACAGGATGGAGATTTCAACGTGTCGCCAGGTTTTTCCGCCTCAAAACAGTGGAAGGAAACCGTCAAGGCGAAGCAGCACGGCATTGTCGACGACACAACGCTGACGACAGAATGACATGACGTACGTAGCCTGTCATGCATCGTATAGTGTGATACGTGACAACACACCCACCCACAGAAAACTTTGTAACCCATGCAGTAAATAGAGCACAAGGACACAGTAAAAAAGAATATAAAACAAGAGGAAATAGATATCAAGAGGAAATAAAGAAAAAGCACACTAGAAAAAACAATATAAAACAAGAGGAAATAAAGAAAAAGCAGTAAAAATCTTTATAAAACAAGAGGAAATATAGATGTGAAGAAATATAGCTTCCAAAATAGACTACAGTATTAGACATGAACAAAATACTGGCTGCTATAAGGCGTGCAAGCAGTAGTCACACTTGAAAGGCAAAGGATAAGTATGATGACATGCCTAAGGAATGCAGTAACCCCACAAACCTGACTATCCTGTGAAAGTTCAATAAGGTAAGAACACACACACACAGACGCGCGCGCACACACACACACACACACACACACAACCAGAGCTGGGCACTAAATATATTGAATGTATCTAAATACCAAATACATTTTACGAATGTATTTAATTACTAAATACATCAATTGTATTTAAATAAATTTGTAAATGGATTTTAGATGTACACAAATTTTAACATGTCCGAAAAAAATGGATTTCCTTAGATTTTGGGTTTCCTTAGAAATTTCTTTCTCAGGCCTAAATTTCCTAAAAATAAGGACATTTCCTTGAAAGTGGAAACCTGGTTCACTGTAACATCGGGGTTGCAAGATAGTTGGGCGGGTTTATGGCCAAATTAACTGATAAAAAAGTATTTACAATTTTATATTATATGTATTTAAATACTCATAAAAGTATTTAAATACATGACAACCAATGTATTTATAAATACATTTCTAAATACACAAATGTATTTAAATACAAATGTATTTAAAAACTGCCCAGCTCTGCACACAACACACACACAACACGTAACATGATCGCAAGGTTTGCCATTTGCTTAATACCTGACCTCACTCACAGTTAAAACAAAAACAAAAAAACAGACTAATTCATTAGTCTAATAAGGTACGTATCTTTGTTATGAGTGTCACAGTTTGCTTGTTTCCTTGATTCCCTTCCTGCTTATAGAAGTGTTGCAAGGATACTGTATTTTACTTTCCCATGTTATACAAGTACAAGTAATTAGTCTCCCACATAACGACATGCATAATAGTACTACAAACAATAATAAAACTTAATTTCCCATTCATGGATATAAATATACATCAACACAAGCATGGTGCCATAACAAAGAGTAATAAGTTATGCTTCCTCTTATTATGATCACTACAACATGCCATCACAACCCAGTCCTGCCTCAGCCACACCCACACTTTCTGTCTGTGTTAATACTCTGCTTCTTCTTCTACTAATAATACTATCTGTGTTAATATTCTGCTTCTTCTTCTACTACTAATACTATCTGTGTTAATATTCTGCTTCTTCTTCTACTACTAATACTATCTGTGTTAATATTCTGCTTCTTCTTCTACTACTAATACTAGTTATCTGTGTTAATATTCTGCTTGATAACACCTAGGTCCTCTCCCTTCCCACCCCCTTGCCGGCCATCAATGCTTCCTTTCCATCCATTCTTCCCTTAACAATACCTAAGGACACACAATGGCAAGCAGCTTATCTAATCAGTGAGCCAGGGATGGGGTGAAGGGATGGGGAGGAGCTTCATCATTGACAATATGAATAGACTGTGTGTAGTGGCATTGAAGAAGTAGAGGCAACGGATAAGTAAGAGTAGCATAAGAGTAAGAGTGGCATGTCAGACTGTGTATAGTTGGAAGCGTATCATCGGCCGTCTAACCTCATAAGATATAATGGAAAAATCTGACGTTAAACAGAAAGAAGAAAGAAGTAGAATGTGTGTAGTGGCATTGAAGAAGTACATAGAGGCAATGGATAGAGATAGTTGGAAGCGTATCATCGGCCGTCTAACCTCATAAGATATAATGGAAAATTCTGACGTTAAACAGAAAGAAGAAAGAAGTAGTAGTGGTCTGGGATACACACCACCACACACAAGTTATGGCTACAGGGGTAAATAAATAGCTGTAGTAGTCATGCAGTTATATAGTCAAGCAGCTGTAGTGGGTAAGATTCCCTACAAGCAGAAAATTCAAAACAAAACATACCAGTAAGAGTGAATGAAAATGCTCTGGTCGAAAAATGGTTACACGATACTAAGCGATGATTTTTTTTCTTTTAAACTAATATTAACTTCGATATTTTGTAACACCAACAATGTGGCCAATAGGTTCATACAGTTTAGTTATGCGAATAGACCCACTTTTCCATAATCATTTCTTTCGTACTGACGTGTTCTTTAATTGCTACTGTCGATGGCACTGAGATTTACCTTTAAAAAATCCAAACTAATCCCCTTGATAATGCACTCCATGACATCCTACAGAGAAAGCCATCAAGGATATTATGCATACAACAGTGACTCACAGATAAGAACATAAGAAAATAAGGAAGCTACAAGAGGCTGTGAGACCTACACGAGGTAGTTCCTGTTACTTAACACTACCTACACCCACCTTTCATCCCCATCCATGAAATTGTCTAGCCTCCTTTTAAAACTTCCCACTGACTCCGCACTGACCACCTGACGGCTGAGTCCATTCCAATCATTTACCACCCTATTTGTGAACAGATCAGGAACAATGAGGCTGTGAACTTGTGACCTGTGCATGAGATGTGATGAGTGACATGAGAGAGGGTGAGGCACGTACTCACCCATGGTTGCGGGGGAGGTGGTGCCCGTACCATTGACGTCGAGTGAGCAGGAGCCTATACTATCGACGGAGGTGGTCTGTGTGTAGTGTGACTGGGACATTTGAGGTGGGAGTGACGAGAGCGGGAGAGGCGATGGGGGTGGCGGGTGGGGTGGCAGCCCGGGATCAGCCGTCCACCCCACTCTGGTGTGGGCGCGGGTGGGCAAGTTAAGTGTGTGAGGTCGCTGCACTGTGACTGTGGGCCGAGTGCTGTCAGGGGTTAGGTCAGGTTAGTGCATCAGTGACAGCTGCGTGGCCTCAGCTGTGCCAAGCCGCCCACCACCTTACTGCTAGGTCATTATTATGGTGCAGGTATATAATCCTACAGGTCATAAGTTCAAGACTACAATTTTTGACAAAACTGAAAATTCCAAAGCACCAAAAGGTTAATTTAAGTTTAGTTAAGTTAAGGTTAAGTTAATGACAATATAAGATAGAGCATATTACAGTGATCTAATGGTTAGTTAATGATAATAGAAGATCGAGCATATTACATCTATTACATAGGCTACCATGAGTTCTACCACATTACTCATCAACATTAGGAGACTGAACCAAAGCTCTGTTCACCCTCAAGAGGCAGGAGTAAGCCCTGCCATCTTTCAACAAATGACAAAGTGTAGGTAAACAATTGAATCACAGCCCAGGTTTTCATGGTTTTTTTTCATGACTTAATAGTGCCTTGTAAAATTGTCTCTTGAATGAGAATATTGACAACATATTCCTCATGACTCAAATTGTGAGGGTAAATCTGGTGACAGAGAACAGTCATCCAGAAAAACATGGCTTTCACAGGGCTTGTTTTCCTTCAGGCTGGCGGATACAGATAGACATGAGGGGCTTACGTCACCTCAGGAGGTTGCACAGAGTATATACAAATGTTAGGATTACAAAGGGTAAGACATCCATACATACTACTGATTTAAAGTACACATTACATGTCATTATCATAGCAGTTTGATTGTCACTAGCATTACTTCAGTGAGTTTGATTTGTTATAGCATGAGAACTTGTTTTTTGTTATGGTATATGTTTCTATTATTATTCTAAAGGTACACATTGCTAAGCAGACTTAAATACAGGTTACATTATCAGTTACAGGGTGAAGTCACAGCTTAATGGCTCAACATTTCCCATACACCTATCAATGGCTCAATATTTACTGTGCATTATCAGAATAACTATTTCCCAATAAAATGCATCAACAATATTAATAAGGCAAAGCTTGTTGTACTTTATAAATACAAATAAAGCTCCTCCTAAGGCAGTTATTACAGCCAGGGTTAAGAAGTCAGTATTTCGAATAATTTCCTTCCTGTGTCCAACCCGACCGTTTAGACTTTGTGCATAATTAATTCACCACCACGACTTACAAAGGATGTCTTTCCATCACAACCACGTGAATCGTCAGGCTAATATCAAAACCCATGTTCTCAAAAACCTGACTCGCCTCCAATTTTAAAATTACAAAATTATCCGGACGTGTTCATTAAGCAGGAAAAGTGGTGGTCGTGGTATCTGCTTACATATAACCTAACCTTATTTGATTTAATCTAACTTCACCGTTTCTGGCTGAAATAACGGTAAATTCTTGGTGATATATGTACCGTTATTATTTTTCAATTGCGCCACGGGTAACTGTGATTCAAAGCACGCAAAATGAATAACCTACACGATGATGTAAGTTAATTTTTAAACATTTATTAGTGCCCAATACCGAAATTATACCGAAAATGTACCCACATTCCAGCCACTACACATATGCACGTCATTACACTGCAGATCTAGTGTTACATAAGAGGGCTGGCGTGGCTGTGGATGCTGGCTGTCCCTGCATCTCCCGGCACGTCGCTATACCGTTATTTCGCGGCGAGCCAACCCGGGTGAGTAGACAGATTATTGCAAACAACTTGTTGCTTACATCCGTCACAGCCTTCTCGTCTACCACACAGCACATATGACAGCCTGGACGCACACCACCACACACACAGGACAAGGAACACAGGGGCTGGGATCTCCTTCACACCCTGACTACTTTCCCAAGACGTGGTGAAACGCTAAATGTCATTTCCGGGCGAGGAAGAGAGAGGGGCGGCAGGGAGGCTGTTTCCGCTCAACCCTTCCTCCTCACCCCTACAGCACCCTACACCATCACCCTGCCGTCACACTCACCTGTCAGGCAAGGCGGTGGCCAGGGACGCCCCTAGGAGCAGTGTAAGGGGCGTGAGGGGCGGGGAAATGAAGCACGTGTGGAGGCCCTCGCGATGTCAACAACACAATCGATTCCTGCCGCAGTGCTGCCCCCTCATGGCTCCTCGCACACCTCCTCCTCCTCCTCTACACGCCTCCTCCCCGCCACATTCGACTTGTTTTAAGCTTGGTCACGGTCGAAATACGGTACTATTTTGTCTCTCAGCATCATACTATCTTTGAGACGAAATATATACTATGTCGCGGTCGAAATATAAGCTTTGTCACGGTCGAAATACGGTATTATTTTGTCTCTCAGCATCATAATATCTTTGAGACGAAATTTATACTATGTTGCGGTCGAAATATAAGCTTTGTCACGGTCGAAATACGGTACTATTTTGTCTCTCAGCATCATAATATCTATGAGACGAAATATATACTATGTCGCGGTCGAAATATAAGCTTTGTCACGGTCGAAATACGGTACTATTTTGTCTCTCAGCATCATAATATCTATGAGACGAAATATATACTATGTCGCGGTCGAAATATAAGCTTTGTCACGGTCGAAATACAGAATTCTTTGGTTTCTCAGCATCCATATATCTTGTTTTAAGCTTTGTCACGGTCGAAATACGGTATTACTTGGTTTCTCAGCATCCTAAGATCTTTGAGACGAAATATGTATAATATATATAAGCTATGTCGCAGTCGAAATATAAGCTGTCACGGACGAAATATAAGCTTTTGTCACGGTCGAAATACGGTATTCTTTGGTTTATCATCATCATAATGTAGGCTATGTTACGGTCGAAATATAAGCTGTCACGGACGAAATATAAGCTATGACACGGTCGAAATACGGTATTCTTTTGTCTCTCAGCATCCTTATATCTTGTGTTAAGCTTTGTCACGGTCGAAATACTGTATTCTTTGTCAAGGCGTATTTTGTAGTGTCCTTATATATTATATATATAGAACATTAGAAAATAAGGAAGCTACAAGAGGCCGCGAGACCTATACGTGGTAGTTTCTCAGCATCCTAATATCTTTGAGACGAAATAGTAATCGTTTTGTCACGGTCGAAATACGATATTATTTGGTTTCTCAGCAACGTAACGTTCGAAACCCTTGCAATTTTCAACCGGTCAATTTCAACCTTTTATTTACACGCAGAGCTGGGCAGTATTTAAATATATTTGTATTTAAATACGTATTTATAAATGTATTTATAAATACATTGGTTGTCATGTATTTAAATACAGTATTTAAATACATTTATGAGTATTTAAATACATTGTATTTAAATACATATAATATAAAAATGTAAATACTTTTTTATCAGTTAATTTGGCCATAAACCCGCCCCACTATCTGGCAAATCTGATGTTACAGTGAACCAGGGTTTCCACTTGCAAGGAAATTTTCTTATTTCTAGGAAATTTAGGCCTGAGAAGGAAATTTCTAAGGAAACCCAAAATCTAAGGAAATCCATTTTTTTTTCGGACATGTTAAAATTTGTGTATATTTAAAATGTATTTACAAATGTATTTAGATACAATTGATGTATTTCGTATTTAAATACATTCGTAAAATGTATTTAGTATTTAGTATTTAAATAAATTTCTCCCGTGTATTTAGTATTTAGTATTTAAATACGTTCAATGTATTTAGTGCCCAGCTCTGGTTACACGTCACCGCATGATGTAATATGCAAAGCTTTTAGAATTGGGCCTAATTGTAAAGGCTTTGCTATAGTGGTTACTCAAGAATGTAGCCCGTCAGGGTGGCAAGGTTGGTAGAGACGTGAGCTTGCAATGTGTAGCGTCCCTGCGCATTCGGTCAGCGGTTCGAGTCCGCCTAGTTCGTGCTGACGTGGCGGCGCTTTGTATAGTCAATAACCTTGTAGTTGGTACTTGCAAAGTGTCTAAATAGGATGAAAATCTTATCTTACTCAAGAATGTCACGCTTACTTCACTCTTGAACACAAACACTGATAATGTGTACTGTCATATCCTTCCATTCATCAAAAACTAATCTCGTCTCATTAACAAATCGTGAAAATATTTTTACTTTTTACCGGATGTCGAGTGAGATTATGAGTAGAGATAATGAGAGAGAGGAAAACTTTATATTGAGGCTTTAAATGACATAGGGCAAAGCTAAGGGAGGGCCTCTCTCTCTCTCTCGGCTTTGACATAGGGTAGGAAAGGGAAGGGAAAGGTAATGCTACAAAACACAGCCATAGAGAATATATAATGAGAGAGAAAAAATATATCAAGGCTTGAATAACAGGGGTAGGAAAGGGACACTTGCTGCCTTAACTTTTCCACCTTGTAAGCCATACACTCTCAGAAATGGGGGTTATATTAAGGGTCGAATTGTTACATCGCACCATCACTACCCTTTTTAAACCCTATGTCCAGGCTGGAGGGTAGATGCTGCCGATTATACCCTTCATCTACCCTTTATCTACCCTTTTTAGACGAGAGGGTTGGAAAAGGGTATATTTGCGTCGATCCGAAACGGTATATTTGTAAGGGTAGAAAAAGGGTAGCAGTATTTCATCACTACAAATACCCTTTTTCTATCCTTTTCCTACCCTTTTTTTCTAAGAGTGTATATGTAATTAATAACTGTTTAAATAAAAAGAAAGAAAAAAAAAGGAAAGGAAGCTATGGAAGGAAAGGAAAAGAAAGGAAAGAAGAGAAGGAAGGTAAGGAGGGAAGGAAGAAAGAAAAGGAAGGTAAGGAAAGTAAGGAGGGAAGGAAAGAAAGGAAAGGAAGGTAAGGAGGGAAGGAAAGAAAGGATAGTAAGGAGGGAAGGAAAGAAAGGAAAGGAAGGGAAGGAGGGAAGGAAAGGAAGGTAAGGAAGGTAAGGAGGGAAGGAAAGAAAGGAAAGGAGGGAAGGAGGGAAGGAGGGAAGGAAAGGAAGGTAAGGAGGGAAGGAAAGGAAGGAAAGGAAGGTAAGGAGGGAAGGAAAGAAAGGAAAGGAGGGAAGGAGGGAAGGAAGAAAGGAAAGGAAGGTAAGGAAAGGAAGGGAAGATAAGGAAAGGAAGGGAAGGTAAGGAAAGGAGGGAAGGAAAGGGAGGTAAGGAGGGTAAGGAAGAAAGGAAAGGAAGGTAAGGAAAGGAAGGGAAGGCTACAACACACAGCCTCATAAATTTTTTTCTCATTTTGTTCCTTCTATTTTTCTTCTTTTTAATTTCGTAAAGGGACTGGCCCGAGAAAAAAACAAAGAGCGAACCAAATTTTTGTTTCTTAATGCCAGTCCCCGTACAGCGAATAGCATAAGAATTCTAATAAGAGTTGTGTTAAACTATGCTAGCAAGAAACCATGTCCTATAATGCACGTATGTATGTAAAAAGCAAGCATATAAGTACATACAACATTACTTAAACGTTCAGAAAAAGGAGCTTAACAAAAAAACCTGTTCATGGCGTCCTCGTATTAGTGAATAGCGTATAAGAATTCTAATAAACGATTGGATATACTTAGACTGTGCTTTCCCTACCACCTTTTACACTGTGCTATATAGAAACAATGTAATATAATAATCATATTACCTGGTTTTTATATCAGATTATGTAGTGAACGTAGAAAGCACACACCCTTAGAAAAAAAGGGTAGGAAAAGGGTAGAAAAAGGGTGTTTATAGTGATGAAATACTGCTACCCTTACAAATATACCCTTTTGCAACCCTAAATATACCCTTTTCAAACCCCAAATGTACCCTTTCTCAACCCTCTCGTCTAAAAAGGGTAGATAAAGGGTAGATGAAGGGTATAATCAGCAGCATCTACCCTCCAGCCTGGACATAGGGTATAAAAAGGGTAGTGATGGTGCGATGTAACAATTCTACCCTTAATATACCCCCCATTTCTGAGAGTGCACATAAACAAGTACAACCTTACTGAAACGTTTTCCTGTTATGTTCAAGTTATGGTAATGATTTCCACCAACTTCCATGAGTAAGGCGGAGAAATGGTGCACTTACGAAATTATTATGATTAAAAGACGTGCATTCTTGCCTCCACGAACTGAGGGTGTGAATAAGGAGGTTACGCAAGGATGATATATAAAGTCTCTCTATATACTATCTCTATACTATACTATCTCTATATACGTACACTCTTAGAAAAGAAGGGTAGGAAAAGGGTAGAAAAAGGGTATTTGTAGTGATGAAATACTGCTACCCTTTTTCTACCCTTACAAATATACCCTTTTGTAACCCTAAATATACCCTTTTGTAACCCTAAATATACCCTTTTCTAACCCCAAATGTACCCTTTCTCATCCCTCTCGTCTAAAAAGGGTAGATAAAGGGTAGATGAAGGGTATAATCAGCAGCATCTACCCTCCAGCCTGGACATAGGGTATAAAAAGGGTACTGATGGTGTGATGTAACAATTCTACCCTTAATATACCCCCCATTTCTGAGTGTGTACTATACTATCTCTATATACGTACTATACTATCTCTATATACGTACTATACTATCTCTATATACGTACTATACTATCTCTATATACGTACTATACTATCTCTATATACGTACTATACTATCTCTATATACGTCCTATACTATCTCTATATACGTAGCTACTATACTCTCTCTATAAACGTACTATACTATCTCTATATACGTACTATACTATCTTTATATACGTACTATACTATCTCTATATACGTACTATACTATCTCTATATACGTACTATACTATCTCTATATACGTACTATACTATCTTTATATACGTACTATACTATCTCTATATACGTACTATACTCTCTCTATATACTTACTATACTATCTTTATATACGTACTATACTATCTCTATATACGTACTATACTATCTCTATATACGTCCTATACTATCTCTTTATACGTACTATTCTTGGTGCTGCGTCATCTTTTCAGTGAAGCAAAATTATGATTGGTGTTGACTTGTTGTACACGAAGAGTAAACAACATGCACGGGGCTAGGAGCTATGAGTTCTATCCTTACTGATTCATTGATAAGATTAACACGTGTCGTAACTCATTAAATATAAATATGCAGATATGTATTCAGATAAATAAACACGTCATATTCACACACGCAAAAGTAACATTCAACACACAAGGGTATACTTACACGAGACTTATTATACAGACATACGATAAAATAGATAAAGCAAAGAACACTCACACTCACACTCACACCAGTCAAAGGTATTAAACAAGGGTAATAGAGGAGATCTTTATATATTATCCTTGGTATTAACCCCTTGAGGCCCAGAGCGTAATTTCCATTGTAATTTGACCACCATTAGACGATTTTTTTGTGACTATAAGCAATATTTTATAGATATGACCTATTTAGTATCCTTGTCCACTAACTAATTTGGTATATTCAGTTACTTTTCGTAATTTTATGGCTAACAACAGACGAGTTTATATAGCCAAGGAAAGATCTGGGCGTGAAGGGGCTAATAATGTGATGAGGGAGGGTAGCCTACTTACCTGTTGCTGATGGAGGAGAGGGTGGTGGCCAGGCTTCCCTCTGCACGAGAATCAACCTGGGGGCACAAAGATAAACATTAATAAATCGGTAAATGATAGATAAACCCACTTAATCATGATAAGACATGTGTTTATACTGTGCCGAAGATAATATGTGATAAGATATAATAAAAAATGCATTGGTTATATAGTGTTGATATGAAAAAATGAATAAATAGATAAATAAATAAATAATGAAACAACGAACTTAATAATGATAATAGACACGTGTTTAAACTGTTCCGAGATAAGATGAGATAAGATGAAATATAACATGGATTGATATATATAGTGTAGATATAAAAACCTGAATGAATAGATACATAAATGATGAAATTAATACACTAAATAATGATAACATACTATACGTGTCTATACTGTTCTGAGCACCTTAAGATACAAAGAAAGCATGGGTTGAAATAGCTATAGTGTAAAATGATAAATTAACACACTTCATAATGATAACATACTACATGTGTTTATAATAAAATGCCCGAACTAAATTGGCCTACCCCTTTGTTTTTATTTGATTCTCTTACTGTCTTCTTTATAGGGACTGGCAACTAACCGGGCTTTGTGTTACCCATTTTTGTTGTGTCCTTGGCCAGTTCTCTGTGATGTATAAAAAAAATAAAAAAATAAAAAAAACTGTTCTGAGCACCTTAAGATAAAAAGAAAACGGATTGAAATAGTTATAGTGTAAAATGATAAATTAACACCCTTAACAATGATAACATACTACATGTGTCTATACTGTTCTGAGCACCATAAGATAAAAAGAAAACATCGTCTGATATAGAAAGTGTACGATCATCATGAGTATCACGTAAGAGAGAAAACAAGGGTGGTGTCCGCTGCAACTTTTTCCAGAGAGGTGCACTAAGACCTACTCTAACTATCGTAACAATTGCATAACTTTTGGAGGACATAATTGAGAAGGCCTGATGCAAAGAAGAGGGAGCAATGATCTATTTCCCATGGCCGCATCCTTCCCTAAGCGGACGCCCCATCATGGAAAAGCAGACTCTAATAAAAGGCATTCGATCGTACATCCAAGAATCCCAACCCCTTACACACCCTTGCTGTCCTAACCTACCAAGGGATCTGTTTTCTCCTACACCCGCATCCCTGTGTCCTAACCTACCAAGGGATCTGTTTTCTCCTACACCCTTGCTGTCCTACCCTACCAAGGGATCTGTTTTCTCCTACACCCGCATCCCTGTGTCCTAACCTACCAAGGGACCTGTTTTCTCCTACACCCTTGCTGTCCTAACCTACCAAGGGGCCTGTTTTCTCCTACACCCGCATCCCTGTGTCCTAACCTACCAAGGGACCTGTTTTCTCCTACACCCGCATCCCTGTGTTCTAACCTACCAAGGGACCTGTTTTCTCCTACACCCTTGCTGTCCTAACCTACCAAGGGACCTGTTTTCTCCTACACCCGCATCCCTGTGTCCTAACCTACCAAGGGACTTGTTTTCTCCTACACCCGCATCCCTGTGTCCTAACCTACCAAGGGACCTGTTTTCTCCTACACCCTTGCTGTCCTAACCTACCAGGATCTGTTTCTCCTACACCCGCATCCCTGTGTCCTAACCTACCAAGGGACCTGTTTCTCCTACACCCGCATCCTGTGTCCTAACCTACCAAGGGACCTGTTTTCTCCTACACCCGCATCCCTGTGTCCTAACCTACCAAGGGACCTGTTTTCTCCTACACCCGCATCCCTGTGTTCTAACCTACCAAGGGACCTGTTTTCTCCTACACCCTTGCTGTCCTAACCTACCAAGGGACGTTTTCTCCTACACCCGCATCCCTGTGTCCTAACCTACCAAGGGACCTGTTTTCTCCTACACCCGCATCCCTGTGTTCTAACCTACCAAGGGACCTGTTTTCTCCTACACCCATTGCTGTCCTAACCTACCAAGGGACCTGTTTTCTCCTACACCGCATCCTGTGTCCTAACCTACCAAGGGACCTGTTTTCTCCTACACCCGCATCCCTGTGTCCTAACCTACCAAGGGACCTGTTTTCTCCTACACCCTTGCTGTCCTAACCTACCAAGGGACCTGTTTTCTCCTACACCCGCATCCCTGTGTCCTAACCTACCAAGGGACCTGTTTTCTCCTACACCCGCATCCCTGTTCAGGCTCCCCCCCCCCCCCGCCCCTTGCCCTAGCCACGAACCTGCCTGACCACTGCACCGCCCGGCATGTTCCTCGCCTCACCTTTACTACTACAGGACACAGGTGCTTCACAGAGGACGAGACTCGGGGGGATGAAGCACGTAAAAGTAAAACTAAAATAAAACAAAATTGCACTAAACATTAAGAAATAAGGACGAGACTCGGGGGAATGAAGCACGTAAAACTATTAATTAGATAAAACTAAATTGGCTCCTCCCCCTTTCTAAAATTATCTTATATGTCTTCTTTATAGGGACTTTTATGTCTTCCTTATAGGGACTGGCAACTAAACGGGCTTTTTGTTGCTTCTTTTGCTTTTGCCCTTGGCCAGTCCTTTGTCATGTAAAAATAATAATAATAAATAAAATAAAATAAATAGCAGTGCCTGAGTGATGACGTGGGAGTTAGAAGACACTATAGCACAAAGGCGATGCATTAATGACGTAACAAGGGAAGATGATTTATCGTAACACTGGGATTTAAGGAGCCGTGTCATGAGGTCTATTCCGGCATTTGTTTTCTTAAGTGTGTGATGAGAGATAATTGCACTTTTTTTAGATATGAACTATTAATGAGGCATGATAAAGAAAATTATTGATCGTAACAATGCCACTGGGATTTAAGGAACCGTGTGATGAGGTCTATTCCGGCATTTGTTTTCTTTATTGTGTGATGAGAGATAATTGTTTATTAATAGAGGCGACTTAATGAGGTATGATAAGAAAATGATTGATCGTAACAACGCCATCACGAGTTAAAGGAACCGTGTGGTGAGGTCTATTCCATCCTTATTATTATTATTATTATTTTTCATTGTGATGGCAATATTGTTTCTTCCTATTCTGAGGTCCATTCCATTTTTTTTTTTTTTTTTTTTTTTTTTGGCCATTGTGTGATGAGGGAGAGCTATCTATTTTTTGTTTTTTGTTTTTGTAAATGGTAAATGGTGCCATCCGTTAATCCGTTAGCGTGTTGTTTTCCGTTATAAATTGCGTCCCCTTCCTTAATAATATATTCTTAGCCCTGACACCGGGTAAGAACCTCGACACAACTGCACCTTCTTTTCCTCTTCCCATGTTTATACTTCACGGTGTATTATGGAGGGATGATCATTACTATTTACTTTATATGACGTGTTCTTGTTCGCGTGGGTGTGAGAGAGAGAGAGAGAGAGAGAGAGAGAGAGAGAGAGAGAGGAGAGAGAGAGAGAGAGGAGAGAGACGAGAGAGAGAGAGAGAGAGAGAGAGGAGAGAGAGAGAGAAAGAGAGAGAGAGAGAGAGAGAGAGAGAGAGAGAGAGAGAGAGAGAGAGAGAGAGAGAGAGAGAGAGAGAGAGAGAGAGAGAGAGAGAGAGAGAGAGAGAGAGAGAGAGAGAGAGAGTTATATAGATAGAAGGCATGATTGAGTGCAGAGAGAGGAGAGAGAGAGAGAGAGAGAGAGAGAGAGAGAGAGAGAGAGAGACGGAGAGAGAGAGAGAGAGAGAGAGAGAGAGAGAGAGAGAGGTTTATATAGATAGAAGGCATGAATTAGAGTGCGAGAGAGAGAGAGAGAGAGAGAGAGAGAGAGAGAGAGGAGAGAGAGAGAGGGAGAGAGAGAGGAGAGGAGAGAGGGGGTGGCGTCAAGGGTGTCACTGCAGGAGGGGTGCCCATGGGATTGATGATGCAGTGATAAGAGAGTAAGATCAAGGTCTACTCATAATATGCTAACGGTGCTCATCCGCTTCACAGTTTTGTGCTACTAACGACACGGGAGGGAGAGAGAGAGAGAGATGAGAGAGAGAGGAGGAGAGAGAAGAGGGGAGAGAGAGAGAGGAGAGAGAGAGAGGAGAGAGAAGAGAGAGAGAGAGGAGACGTCAAGGAGGTAGAGGACGTGTTGTATGAGATAGAATGCAGTGAATAAAGGTAAAGTCAGAGGTAGATCAATAAAGAGAGGCTAGGAGAGACGTTGATGAGAGAAGATAGAGAGATGAGAGGGAGAGAGAGAGAGAGAGAGAGAGAGAGGAGAGGGAAAGAGGAGAGAGGGGAGAGAGAGAGAGAGGGAGAGAGAGAGGAGAAAATTTTTAATAAGATAAAGGCTAAAATTAAGGGGCTAAAGGAGAGAGAGAAAAGAGAGAGGGGAAGAGAGAGAAAAGAGAGAGAGAGAGAGAGAGAGAGAAAAGGAAAAGAGAGGGGAGGGGATTATCGAGGGGTTTAAAGCGCAGGGAATAGGATTTTGGGGTTCCCTTTTCGACCCCGTCAGAAGAAAAACTGTTTATGTAGCCCGTGGGGGGGGGGGAAAAATACTCCGATAACATAAAGATAGGGACTTAAAACTCCTTGCCCCTTTAAGCTTTTTTTGGGATTATATGATGTATACTTATTACCAAGAACAAAAAAAATAATTACGGCTTAAAAATGACCCCCTTTCCCCCTCCCAAAGTTTTTATCTAGCTATGATTTTATAGATTTTATAAACTTTCAGGGGAGAAAATGAGGATTCACGGGGGAAAAATTTTAAAAAAAAAAAATTTGGGGTTGAGTTATTTTTTGAGCTTTTTTAGACAAAAATTGGGCATCTTTTCCCCAAATCTGTAGTCATTTTTTTTTCTAGCACGTCAATTTTTTTTAAAACTTCCCCTCCGAAAAGGAAAAATTCCCCTTGTGACCTCATTCAGCCTCTTTCCCAGCAAAAATTTTCCAGGGGCCAAATTTTTCGAAAAACTCCCTCCTCTAGAAGATCGAGTGATGTTTAGAACCCATTTCCAGCAATGAGGGCAGTTTTTGGGGACATTCAAAAGGGATTCAGTTCGTGGGGGAATTTGATCACACGATTTGGGAATTTTTTGCACGTTTTTTTTGGGGCCTATCCAAAAAGCTTCAAAAATACTACATAAAGACTGAACGAGAAAAAACAAAACTTGCCCCAAGGAGTGAAGGTATCATCCTTTCGAACCAGAAGAAAGTACATTTCGGGCCGAAATTTCGAAGTCCCAAACGGTTTTTTGGTTTTTGCCATAACTTCCGGGTTTACTGAAGGAATTAGGGTTTTTAAATCTCAATCCAAATAAATTTGGCGATTTTTTATTGTTTGCTCAAAGCGGAGCTTAAAGGGGGCCTTCAAACCACAATGGAAAATTTTTTTGGGCCAGTCCCTTTTGGGGGAAATTTCGGTCTGTTTTTCCCGGAAAAATATGGGAGTTAAGAGATTCATTGAGTTATTGCAATATGACAAACCCCTTGGACCCACTGTGTTAAACCTTTAAAAGGGGGTTTCCTTCCTTCTTGGTCAAAAACGTGGATACAAAAAGTACCCTGTTTTCTCTGTATGTGGGATAGCAAGCTCGAGAAACGGGGGGTTTCAGACAAATTTTGGCCTCCGAGATCTAATTTTTAAACCTGGAGTCCTAACATTGTACTGAGCCACTTTTGACGGGAAAGAAAAAAATATTCCCCCCTCTGAAACAAAAAACTAGGTCTCATGAAAAAATTTTTGAAAAAGGGCATTGTCAACTGTTGGCGACTGTTTAAAAGTACATCATCTTGGCTTTTCCTTACTTTTAAATTAAAAAAAAAAAAAAAACCCAAGGCCGGTGTTTTTTGTGGCCCACAATTCGACAGCTCATCAAGAGAACATTTCAAGGGTACATTTTCGCCCTTTGAAAAAAATTTTTTGGCTATCATTAAAAGGGACGGGGGGTCAAAACTTTTTTGGGAAAATACACGTGCAAGAAAATTACAAAAAAAATTTGGGTTTCAGAAACTTTTTGGAGAGCTAAAAAGCGCTTTGGTTTTCAACATGAGTATTAAAAATTTTTTTTTCCCCCCCCCTTTTTTAAAAAAAGGGGGTGCTAGCGACGAGCAAGGGGTTTTTCCCCCTTTAAGGTTTTGGGGGGGAAAAAAAGGGGGTTTTAAAAAATTTTTTTTTTTTAAAAAAGCGATAGGCCTCAAAACCCCAAAAAACCAAATTTTTTTTTCCCCCCAAAAAAAAAAAAAAAAAAAAAAGGTTTTTTTAAAAAAAAAATTTTTTTTTCATTTTTTTTTTTTCCCCTTTTTTAAAAAAAACTTTTAAAAAATTTTTTTTTTTTTTTAAAAAAAAATTTTTTAAAAAAAAAAAAGGAAAAATTTAAAAAAACCGGCCCCTTTTTTAAAAAAAACCTTTAAACCAAAAAGGCCCCAAAAAAATTTTTCCCCCCAAAAAAAATCCAAAACCCAAAGGTTTTTTTTTCTCAAAACCCCTTTTTTTTTTTTTCCCCCTTTTTAAAAGCCTTTTTAAAAAAAAAGGGGTTTTTTTTTTTTTTCCCCCCCCCCCTTTTTTTTTTTTTTTTCCCTTTTTCCCCCCCCCCCTTCTCCCTTCCCTTTTTTTTTTCCCCCCCTTTTTTCCCCCCCCCCTTTTTTTTTTTCCCCTCCTTTTTTTAAAAAATTTCCCCCTTTTTTTTTCCCCCACCCCTTTTCCCCCCTTTTTTTTTTTCCCCCCCCCCCCCCCCCCCTTTT
>JACEEZ010003698.1:95000-100000 GCA_016584305.1 Chionoecetes opilio | reverse complement strand
TCCTGTATTATGGCTCAGTGGTAGGACACGCCTTATGGGAAAAGGGCGGGAAATTAGGGAGTTATTAAGGGTAGGGTGTTAGTAGCGGGTGCACTCTTAGAAAAGAAGGGTAGGAAAAGGGTAGAAAAAGGGTATTTGTAGTGATGAAATACTGCTACCCTTTTTCTACCCTTACAAAATATACCCTTTCGGATCGACGCAAATATACCCTTTTCCAACCCTCTCGTCTAAAAAGGGTAGATAAAGGGTAGATGAAGGGTATAATCGGCAGCATCTACCCTCCAGCCTGGACATAGGGTTTAAAAAGGGTAGTGATGGTGCGATGTAACAATTCGACCCTTAATATACCCCCCATTTCTGAGAGTGTATTATGCTCATTGGTAGGACACGCCTTATGGGAAAAGGGCGGACAATTAGGGAGTTACTAATGGTGGGGTGTCAGTAGGCAGGGAGTAGGTGGAGGAGGAGGTGGCGACAGCTGCCTCAAGGAATGCTCCAACACACCCGTTACGTTTGAAGGCCCACCTCAAGGTTATTATGGCCATCAGCTGCCCTTCTGTTCCCACGCCTTGCCTTTACTACATGTATAAGAGGTTTCGATGCTAACCAACGCCTTATCTCTCTCTCTCTCTCTCTCTCTCTCTCTCTCTCTCTCTCTCTCTCTCTCTCTCTCTCTCTCTCTCTCTCTCTTTCTCTCTCTCTGTGTGTCTCTCTCTCTCTCTCTCTCTCTCTCTCTCTCTCTCTCTCTCTCTCTCTCTCTCTCTCTCTCTCTCTCTCTCTCTCTCTCTCTCACATACACACACACTCTCGCTGTCTCTCGCTCTCGCTCTGTCTCTCTCGCTGTTTTTCTCACTCTTGTCTCTCTGTCTCACTCCCTCTGTCTGTCTGTCTCTCTCTCTCTCTCTCTCTCTCTCTCTCTCTCTCGTTCTGTCTGTCTGTCTGTCTGTCTCTCTCTCTCTCTCTCTCTCTCTCTCTCTCTGTCTCCATGGAGGTAAGAGGGCCATAGTACCTCCATGTATAGTAAGGGCTTTTAATACCTCCATGTCTCTCTCTCTCGCTCTGTCTCTCTCTCTCTCTCTCGTTCTGTCTGTCTCTCTCTCTCTCTCTCTCTCTCTCTCTCTCTCTCTCTCTCTCTCTCTCTCTCTCTCACTGTGTATCTGTCTGTGTGTCTGTCTGTCTCTCTCTCTCTCTCTCTCTCTCTCTCTCTCTCTCTCTCTCTCTCTCTCTCTCTCTTCTCTCTCTCTCTCTCTCTTCTCGTCTATGGGGACAGGAATAAAATGACACAGACGCATTGTGACGTAATCCCCTCAGTCCATTGTCAAGAAACACACACCATATCAATGGAGGGCTATTGTGCGGGGCTGGAATGTTGCTCCTGTGCCTTGTATTGTGTTGTGTTGTGCTTCCTTGTGTTGTGATGTTTGTGATGGGGGAAGGACGCTTATAGAAGGACTTGTGTTGGAGTGTGTTGTTGTTGGGGGGGGGGGGAGAGTAGGGAGTAGTAGTAGTAGTAGTAGTAGTAGTAGTAGTAGTAGTAGTAGTAGTAGTAGTAGTAGTAGTAGTAGTAGTAGTAGAAAGATAGTAGATAGAAGGGTATAGTAGTAGTAGTAGTAGTAGTAGTAGTATATATTTATTAGTAGTAGTAGTAGTAGTAGTAGTAGTAGTAGTAGTAGTAGTAGTAGTAGTAGTAGTAGTAGTAGTAGTAGTAGTAGTAGTAGTAGAAGTAGTAGTAGTAGTAGTAGTAGTAGTAGTAGAGTAGTAGTAGTAGTAGTAGTAGTAGTAGTAGTAGTAGTAGTAGTAGTAGTAGTATAAGAGGAAGTAGTAATAGTAGAAGTAGTATGTCTCAGGGGCACTAGATATTCCGCCCTCACAACCATCGATTTAGCTGGCCTGAACTACCAGGCCACTGTAGTGGAGAGCGGCATATTAGTGTAGGTGATGGAGAGAGGAGAGTAAATAATAGAGAAGTAGTAGTAGTCTATGGTTGGATGCCACAGTCAGTAGCGACCTGAGTTGGGGCTACTGACCTCCAATTAGTGGAGCCCGCATATATTGCATAAATAAACAAATGGTGGAGGTATCATGTAGTAGTAGTAGTTGTAGACAAAAAAAGTAGAAGTAGTAGTAGTATGAGGTAGTAGTAGTGGTAGTGGAAGTAGTCTCAGTAGTGAGAGAGAGAGAGAGAGAGAGAGAGAGAGAGAGAGAGAGAGAGAGAGAGAGAGAGAGAGAGAGAGAGAGAGAGAGAGAGAGAGAGGAGAGAGAGAGAGAGAGACGAGGGGAGCGAGCGAGGAGGAGCGAGAGAGAGAGGAGAGAGAGAGAGAGAGGAGAGAGAGGAGAGAGAGAGAGAGAGAGAGAGAGAGGAGAGAGAGAGAGAGAGAGAGAGAGAGAGAGAGAGAGAGGTGCGTGTGGCGTGTGTGTGTGTTTGTGTTTCAGGAATGCTAACGAGGGATATGTGTTACTGTTGGGTGTGTACGGTAGCTATAGTGTATATGTGTGTTCCTAATGCTCTGTTATGCTGGGTTATATTGCCTGTGCGTGATGCTATTAGGGGCGAGAATACTTACGAAAATGGTAATTGGATAGAGAGTATTAGAAAGAAAGAAAAGTAACGGAGAAAATGTTAGGTTAATGAGAATACTTTAGGTTAATGTTAGGTTAATGAGAATACTTTAGGTTAATGTTAGGTTAATGAGAATACTTTAGGTTAATGTTAGGTTAATGAGAATACCTTACAAATGATTAATGAGAATACTTTAGGTTAATGTTAGGTTAATGAGAATACTTTAGGTTAATGTTAGGTTAATGAGAATACTTTAGGTTAATGTTAGGTTAATGAGAATACTTTAGGTTAATGTTAGGTTAATGAGAATACTTTAGGTTAATGTTAGGTTAATGAGAATACTTTAGGTTAATGTAGGTTAATGAGATACTTTAGGTTAATGTTAGGTTAATGAGATACTTTAGGTTAATGTTAGGTTAATGAGAATACTTTAGGTTAATGTTAGGTTAATGAGAATACTTTAGGTTAATGTTAGGTTAATGAGAATAGTTTAGGTTAATGTTAGGTTAATGAGAATACTTAAAAAAATGGTAATTGGATAGAAAGTAGTATAAACCAAAGAAAGTAACGGAGAAAAAAGTTAGGTTAATTCAGGTTTATTTACGTTAGGTTAGGATATGACGTTACTTTGCTTACGATACTTTGTTTACATGTTACTTTTTGTTTTACTATATTCCTTTAAAAACATCCTTTCATACCCTTGCTGAAGATCCTTTGTCTTCTTGCTACTTTTTTTTCCTTATGCTCCTTTAAAAACATCCTTTCATACCCTTGCTGAAGATCCTTTGTCTTCTTGCTACTTTTTTTTCCTTATGCTCCTTTAAAAACATCCTTTCTACCCTTGCTGAAGATCCTTTGTCTTCTTGCTACTTTTTTTTCCTTATGCTCCTTTAAAAACATCCTTTCTACCCTTGCTGAAGATCCTTTGTCTTCTTGCTACTTTTTTTTCCTTATGCTCCTTTAAAAACATCCTTTCTACCCTTGCTGAAGATCCTTTGTCTTCTTGCTACTTTTTTTTTCTTATGGTCCTTTAAAAACATCCTTTCATACCCTTGCTGAAGATCCTTTGTCTTCTTGCTACTTTTTTTTCCTTATGGTCCTTTAAAAACATCCTTTCATACCCTTGCTGAAGATCCTTTGTCTTCTTGCTACTTTTTTTTCCTTATGGTCCTTTAAAAACATCCCTTTCTACCCTTGCTGAAGATCCTTTGTCTTCTTGCTACTTTTTTTTCCTTATGGTCCTTTAAAAACATCCTTTCTACCCTTGCTGAAGATCCTTTGTCTTCTTGCTACTTTTTTTTCCTTATGGTCCTTTAAAAGCATCCTTTCATACCCTTGCTGAAGATCCTTTGTCTTCTTGTTACTTTTTTTCCTTATGCTCCTTTAAAAACATCCTTTCATACCCTTGCTGAAGATCCTTTGTCTTCTTGCTACTTTTTTTTCCTTATGCTCCTTTAAAAACATCCTTTCTACCCTTGCTGAAGATCCTTTGTCTTCTTGCTACTTTTTTTTCCTTATGCTCCTTTAAAAACATCCTTTCTACCCTTTGTTTCCTCGTTACTTTTTTTATGCTCCTTTAAAAACATCCTTTCTACCCTTTGTTTCCTCGTTACTTTTTTTTATGCTCCTTTAAAAACATCCTTTCTACCCTTCGTTTCCTCGTTACTTTTTTTTATGCTCCTTTAAAAACATCCTTTCTACCCTTGCTGAAGATCCTTTGTCTTCTTGCTACTTTTCCTTATGCTCCTTTAAAAACATCCTTTCTACCCTTTGTTTCCTCGTTACTTTTTTTTTATGCTCCTTTAAAAACATCCTTTCTACCCACTACTAAGTATAAAAAAGAAAAAGAAAGTGTAATGGCTAATGATGTGTTCTTTTATGTTGTGCTATGTTGCCCCGAATGTTCCCACGACTAGGTATTAAAAAATGTTTGTAATGACTTGTAATGTGTTATGCTATGTGGTGTGCCGTTACGTTACTCTATGCTGCCCCAAATGTCATGCTGCGAGGTCTGACATTTTTTTTTTTAACATCACAAAGGACTGGCCAAGGGTAAAATAAGAAGCAGGCATAAAATAACCCTTTAAAAATACCCTTCAAATAAAAATAATTATCTTAAAATACCCTTCTTCCTACCCACGACGTTTGTAATGGCTACTGATATGTTCTGTTATGTGGTGTGCCGTTATGTTACTCTAATGTCGCCCAAATGTGATGCTTCGAGGTCTGACAATTTTTTTTTTTTATACATCACAAAGGACTGGCTAAGGGTAAAAAAAAAAGCAAGAATAAATAACCCTTTAAAAATACCCTTCAAATATAAACAATTCTCTTAAAATACCCTTCTTTCTACCCACGATGTTTGTAATGGCTAATGGTATGTTCTGTTATGTGGTGTGCCGTTATGTTACTCTAATGCTGCCCCAAATGTGATGCTGCG
>JACEEZ010003698.1:72500-90000 GCA_016584305.1 Chionoecetes opilio | reverse complement strand
TGTGTGTGTGTAGGACAGATAAGATTTTCTCCTTCTAGAACTTTGCAAGTAACTACAAGGTTAGTGACTATCAAAGCGCCGCCACTCAGCATAAATGGCGGATCGAACCGTGACTGAATGCAGGCGCTGCTTGTAACTCACGTCTCTACCACCTTGCACCTGGGGTCGTGCTAAGGAGACGCTGTGTAAGTGTAAGTGAAGGGAAATCCGAAGCAGGGTGTGAGTAGAACAGTATATGGAGAGAGAGAGAGAGAGAGAGAGAGAGAGAGAAGAGAGTGAGAGAGAGAGAAGGAGAGGGGGAGAGATAGAGAGATGGAGAGAGAGGAGAGAAGAGAGAGAGAGAAGAGAAAGAGAGAGAGAGAGAAGAGAGAGGAAGAGAGAGAAGAGAGAGAGGAGAGAGAGAAGAGAGAGAGAGAGAGAGAGGAGAGAGAGAGAAAAAAAAAAGAGAGAGAGATCATGCCTGCATAGGGGAAGGTCCCCCCCACCACAAAGGAAGGTTACACACACACACACCACCACACACACACACACAACCACCACACACCACACACCACCACTACACACACACACATCAACATACACACACCACACACACACACACATATACACACATACACTCAAAACCAGACTTTCACCCCACACACCCTAACCTTGTGTATGTTGTGTGTGTGTGTGTGTTTCATTCATCTCTACGAACACACATTCACCAACACACACACACACACACAAAAAAAAAAAAAATATGCTGAGTGAAAGGAGTAAACTGCCTTATATACACACACTCTTCTCTCTCTCTCTCTCTCTCTCTCTCTCTCTCTCTCTCTCTCTCTCTCTCTCTCTCTCTCCTCTCTCTCTCCTCTCTCTCCTCTCTCTCTCTCCCTCCTTCTCTCTCTCTCTCTAACAAGTAATCTTCTCACCTGCCCACGTGCCCATTATTTCACCTGACCCCTTGACCATCTTTCTCAGCTTTGTGACCTTTGCTACTTATTACTCTGTTTTACTTATTACTTCTTGGTTATGAATTTTTTTTCTCATTTCCTATTTGCTCTAAGTTATAATTACACTTTTGATTGATATATTAACTCTACTCATCCTCTTCCTCTTTCTCTCTTTTCTCTCTCTATGTCTCTGTCTGTTCTTCTCTCTCTCTCCTCTGTCTCGCTCTGTCTCTTTCTCTCTCTCTCTCTCTCTTCTCTCTCCTCTCTCTCTCTCTCTCTCCTCTCTCTCTCTCTTACATCTTCATCCCGCTTAATCCCCCTTTGACGTAGAGAGAGAGGAGAAATTCGACCACTCCTGAGCTCTTTCCGACTGAGCTATCCGATCCTCCTCCCCCAACCCCCTCCTCCTCTCGACCTTCATCCACACAATCCCTTCCATTTACAACGCACTGAGGCAACGCCCCCCCCCCCCCCCCCCCGCCCGTCACGACCCCCGCCCACTCCATGGTCGGCGAAGTCACTTCCATAAGAAAATAGGATAGAGGGTAGATCAGTAATGATAAGTTTTAATTAATATACTATATATTACATAGATTATCCAGTATTAAAATTCTAATGAGTTAATATGATATAGAGTCCTTAGTAGTACACCTTTGAACGTAGTGAGTTAGTAAGTATAGTGGATTCTTCAGTTAGATAAATGTAAAGGTGATATTTTATGATATAGTAATGTACGATACACAATCTCGAGTGACTACCCTCCCTCCCGCAATCCCCACCTCGCGTCTCGGTTTCCTCTCTCTGTCTCTCTCCCCTCTCTCTCTTTTCTTCTCTCCCCCTCTCTCTCTCTCTCTTTCCTCTCTCTCTTCTCTCTCCTCTCTCTCTTCTCTCTCCTCTCTTCTTCTTGGGCCATCTTCATCCACGCTTTAAAAACCCACTCCATTTGAAAAGAAGAGAGAAGAGAGAAGAGAGAGAGAGAGAAGAGAAGAGAGAAGAGAGAGAGAAGAGAGAGAGAGAGAGAAGGGGGAAAAGAGAGAGAGAGGGGAAGAGAGAGAGAGAGAGAATTGATCTTAAAAACCCCAAAATCCCTTCATTCTTCACTTTCACTACCCCCCCCTTCCCCCTTCCCTTCCCCTCCCCCCCCTTCCCCCTTCACCTGTCCCTCCCCCTCCCCCACTTTCCATCTGTCTGGCGAGTCACTTCCATATAAGGAGATCTTTTAGGGCGTGTGTATCAGGTGTATATGATCATAGGTAGATGAATAAGTAATAGTAGTAGTAGTAGTAATAGTAGTAGTAGTAGTAGTAGTAGTAGTAGTAGTAGTAGTAGAAGTAGTAGTAGTAGTAGTAGTAGTAATAGTAGTAATAGTAGTAGTAGTAGTAGTAGTGGTAGTAGTAGAAGTAGTAGTAGTAGTAGACGTAATAGTAGTAGTGGAAATAGTCTCAGTAGTAAGATAGAGAGAGCTGGATAAAGAAAGAGAGAGAGAGAGAGAGAGAGAGAGAGAGAGAGAGAGAGAGAGAGAGAGAGAGAGAGAGAGAGAGAGAGAGAGAGAGAGAGAGAGAGAGAGAGAGAGAGAGAGAGAGAGCAACTCCGCCCCCTCCCGGTAATCGATGCCCTCCTCTCCCCGAACTATAGTCCTCTTCCTCTTCCTCTTCCTCCTCCTCCTCCTCTTCCTCCTCCTCCTCCTCCTCTTACGGGCCAGACACTTACAGTAACAGCAGCAGCAGCAGAAGCAGCAGGTGTCAGGGGAGGGAAGGTAGCAGGAGCTGTGACGGGAGTGTGTGTGTGTGTGTGTGTTTCAGAGGTTAGACCAGGAAGGAAAGTTAAACAGGTGCTGCAAGTGTGTGTGTGTGTGTGTGTGTGTGTCTACGTGTGTGTGTGCACGTGCGTGGAGTGGCGCATGTACGTACACACGGGATAACACACGCGTCGAGGGCTGGTGGTAGACTGAGGCGAGTGTGTATGTGTACGTGTGTGACATTGTGTCCGAGTGTTGGGAGAGTGTGAAGGGGGTGTGGCCGGCTGGGGGTGCATGGCCGCGGGGCGAAGGTGAAGAGAAACGGAGAGGGAGGAGGGAGAGGAGAGAGGGAAGCAGTCAGGGTCACGAGGCCGTGAGAATACTTTCTGATCAGACTTCAATCACAAGGTTTGATGGTATTGCAAGAGATCTGAAGCAAGAAGCAGGAAGAGAGAACGAGTTTGCGGTGATTATAATTATTTGTCTTCCTGAGGGAGGGAGTGCACGGTGGAATGCGGCGCGGCGGCGGGAGACCAGTGAAAGGGATGCATGGTGACAAGGGCGGCATAGGGAAGGATGGAGAAAGCTTAAGGACTGTGGCAGGGGGCATGGGGCAGGGGGCAGGGGGCCTGACTCACCTGGGAGTGTGTGGGCGGCAGGGAGGGCACCAGCGTGGCGGGCACCGGGGCGTGGCCAGGGCCGGGCTGACACACCTACCAAGAGGAAGACATGGTAGTATAACGCTGTGTAGCCTTCAGTGATGTGCTTCAGAGGCACTGTCAACAACACACTCACCTCCTGCTGTGGGACGCGCTGCTCGGGGCGCTCCGCCGCTGCCGGGGGTCTGGTGGTGTGCTTGCCGCGGCGGGGGTCCAGGCGTGTCTTGCCCGTGGCGTCGTGGGCGGCGTCTTTATCGCGGCGAGGGGACCCTGTGCGGCTTGAGCGAGGTGAAGAGGCTACTCAACCCGCTTCTGCCGCTCCGCCCGCCCTCCCCGCCCTTCCCTCCTGTTTCGATGGGCGTGCGGGTGTGCGGGGCCGCGGGTGGTGCCGGCTCCGTGCAGCGACCCTGCAACGCCGCCTCGAAGCTGTGGTCGGAGGCCACGGAGGCACGCTCTTCGCGGGGCTCCACCTTCACCCACTGTTGCTCCGGTGACGGCGATCGCTTGATTCTTGGGCTGAGCCGCCGAAGAAGAGCCAAGAGGCCCCGCTGGCGTCGCGCCGCAGGCTGGGGGCCCGAGGCGGCGAGTAGGGCAGCGTGCTGGCCTTGTGACGCACGGGGCGCGCCGGCCTGGGGGTGAGCCTGTCCATGAGGGTGAGGCTGAGGGCGGGGCGGGGCGGGGTGCAGGGGGGCAGCACACTCACGTCCCGGGAGCTGCGGCTGAAGCCTCGCCACAGGCGGTATTTGGCGCCGTGGTGAGGGGAGGCGGCGGAGCGAGGGGTGAGCAGCAGCGTCAGCAGGCAGCCCTCAGACCTGCTGGCGGCGGAGTGGTTGGCGGCGCTCACGCGGTGCAGATCGTCGCAGGACTTGGTGCACGCGAGGGGACCTGCCGGAAGTGACACACCACCTCCACACACACACACACACACACACAGGTAATAACGTCACATCCTCCATGCAGGCAGACGTAGCGGGTGTGCCAGACCTTGACTGACACACTCACTACAGTACAGTCACACTCTAGAGTCTAGACATACACAGTCAGCTGAGGAGTCTCCTGCAGGTGTATCATTTATTCCTGTCCAAGTCTACCTTCGGGCTTAGGGAGCCTCAAGCCTTAGGGCCTCACACCAGCCCGGCCCACGCCCCTCCACACCCTTCCCTTCCGCGCTACAAACACTAACCAAACATCCATGATGAAAATAATGAATGGTCGGCAAACAGATAACGTGGGGTACAAGAGGGGATGGGGGGCGCCGCGTGGAGGGGTGTGGGGGTCGAACCCGGGGAGGTGCCAGGTCAGGAAGTGTCTCGTCACGTCACCTATACGTATAGCACCACCATACACAGCCACACAGACACAGCCACAAAAAAAACTAATATCACAATAACCAAACGTAGTAAAAAAGCAAAATAAACGAAATTCACTGAGAACACACGAATGCATTTGGACGGGAGAGGGAGAGAGAGGGAGAGGGGAATGAGAGGGGAATGAGGGAGAGGGGATGGCTGTGTCATAGAGAACATACCTGTAGAAGAATGAGAGCGCCAGGGAGCCCATAACCACCGTGGCCTTCTAGAGGTAGTGGTAGTGGTAGTGTTGGAGGGGTAGTGGTGGTGGTGACAGTGGTGGTGACAGTGGTGGTGGTGGTGGTAGTAGTGGTGGTAATGGTAGGCGTCAAGGGGGGAGAGGGGCTTGGTGGTGGCGGGCTTGACGTAGGTGGCGCTCCTATAGAGGGGAAGGAGGGGAAGGGGGTGGGAGGAGTTAGTGAAGGTGGTAATTAAAGTGGGTTGTTTTTAGGTGGGTTGTAGGTGGTAGGCTTTTGGTTTATAGTTGAGGTGAGGTCAGAACGATGCACCAAGTCACGTGTTTAAAAGAGTGGTGAGAGATACTAAAGATTAAAAAGATACTAAAAATAACCAATTATAATTTATATACACCCAAAAAGGTGCCTGTTTCTATCTTTTTTTTCCGTTCTATAAAAAAAGATGAAAAAAAGAGTGGTGGGAGAGACTAAAGATTAAAGAGCTGGTAAAAATGATCAAAGAGTGGTAAGGGAGAGAGAGACTAAAGATTAAAGAGCTGGTAAAAAGGATCAATTATATATACAAAAAAAGAGTGGTGAGAGAGACTAAAAATTAAAGAGCTGGTAAAAATGATCAAAGAGTGGTGAGAGAGACTAAATATTAAAGAGCTGGTAAAAATGATCAAAGAGTGGTGAGAGAGACTAAATATTAAAGAGCTGGTAAAAATGATCAAAGAGTGGTGAGAGAGACTAAATATTAAAGAGCTGGTAAAAATTATCAAAGAGTGGTGAGAGAGACTAAATATTAAAGAGCTGGTAAAAATTATCAAAGAGTGGTGAGAGAGACTAACGATTAAAGAGCTGGTAAAAAGGATCAAAGAGTGGTGAGGGAGACTAAATATTAAAGAGCTGGTAAAAAGGATCAAAGAGTGGTGAGGGAGACAAAAAATTAAAGAGCTGGTAAAAATGATCAAAGAGTGGTGAGGGAGACTAAGGATTAAAGAGCTGGTAAAAATGATGAAAGAGTGGTGAGGGAGACTAAAAATTAAAGAGCTGGTAAAAAGGATCAATTATATATACAAAAAAAGAGTGATGAGAGATACTAAATATTAAAGAGCTGGTAAAAAGGATCAATTATATATGCAAAAAAAGAGTGATGAGAGATACTAAATATTAAAGAGCTGGTAAAAATGATCAATTATATCTACAAAAAAAGAGTGGTGGGAGATACTAAAAATTAAAGAGCTGGTAAAAAAGGATCAAAGAGTGGTGAGAGAGAGACTAAAGATTAAAGAGCTGGTAAAAATGATCAATTACTGTATATATGCAAAAAATGGTGCCAATTTTTATATATTTTTTTCGTTCTATAAAAAAATTGATGGGAAAAAATAATTGCAGTTGATAAAATAGAAGAAAAAGATACTAAAGAAGACCAACTATTTATTATATATATATATAAAAAAAAGTGCGTTTTTTCGTTAGTTCTATACAAAATTGATGTACAAAAAAAATGATTGGCGTTGATAAAATAGAAGAATGAGATACTAAAGATGACTAATTATATGTAAAAAATAGGTGCCAAGTTTTTTTTGTCGATCCATAAAAAAGATGGAATAAAAATAATCGGAGTACAATTTGTGACTAAAGATAATCACTGTTTTCTATTTATATAATTTTGTTTTCCTAATACATCCCTTCCCCCTCCGAAAGTATTGAAGCAGTGGGTGGAGTGCATTAGCAACAACAACAACAACAACAACAACAACCACAACAACAACAACAACCACTACAACAACAACAACAACCACTACAACAACAACAACAACCACTACAACAACAACAACAACCACTACAACAACAACAACAACAACAACAACAACACAACAACAACAACAACACAACAACAACAACAACAACAACAACAACAACAATACAAACTACTACTAAAACAACCATGCACTACTACCACAACAACAACAACAACTACTACTACAGCATCAACTACTACTACTGCTACTATTACTATAACTAATATTAGCAATTTACGTACCAAGGAAACCAAACCTCCCCCCCCCAAAAAAAAAAAATCATCCAGAGAAACTCAAAACATACAAATAACAACAACAACAAAAAACATACAAACAGAAGCTGCAAGTAAGAGATAAAGAAACAGAAAACAAACATAACAAACCTATAACAACAATACAAGCAGCAATAAAACACGACATCTAAGTCAAGGCCAACATGAAATCACCGGAAACGGACGCGGCCACACACACAAAATAATTCAAGCTATTCTTTCCTTTCGTTGTTGTTTGTCATGTCTGTGTCTCTCTCTCTCGTCGCGGCTTTGAATAGGACGAAAGGCTTAGTCCGCTAATCCTCTAACTTCCTCTGTAACTTTTAACTATAGCTCACCGTATACTCAGAACCATAAATATTTACTCAGATTAAAATAAAAGTGTTTAGTTATAGTCTATTTTTTTTATTATGGTCAAAATGCAGTAAGGAAGCCACGCCCCCTGCCTGCCCTTCTATTCTACGGGGCAGCTGATTGGTGCATTCCTCGTATCATCACTACCAATCACAGTATCTTCACTACTTAACAACGGCGTGACCACTGGAGAGAGCAATCTTCACTACAGAGGGATTTTTGATTTTGTCACCCTCTGTAGTGAAGATGTCTAACCCAGTGGTCACGCCGCTGTTAAGTAGTGAAGATACTGTGATTGGTAATGATGATACGAGGAATGCACCAATCAGCTGCCCCGTAGAATAGAAGGGCAGGCAGGGGGCGTGGCTTCCTTACTGCATTTTGACCATAATAAAAAAAATAGACTATAGTTCAGTGACGTAAGGAAGAAATAAACGTCATAAATAATGATGAGGCTGTGAATATTAACGTGTCAAAATGTGACCTAAGACAGCATGAGATAAAGAAAGTGAAATCATGATGTTAATGAAAAATATAAATGAGCCTCTATCTATCGTCATAATTTGTTGTTTAGTAATGATAAAAAGAATCTAATTAGGATATAAAAAGAAATACTTACAAAAATAAAATTCATTACAAATAAAGAAAAGAAAATAGAAAAGATTTGATAATTAATTAGATATTAAAAATGTGATAAAAAAGAATATTAGAAAAATGAATAATAAGAAATGTTTCCTAATCATATAGTACTGTCACAATTTCAAGATTCTTAATAAATACACATCACAATAAACGATATTTTTGTGATGCCTTATTTATTGTTTTTTTTTTTGCCCTAGACCAGTCCCTTAAGAAAATTAGGAGAAAAAACCCTTCACAAATGACTATGTTCTTATGTGTGTTATGACTGTTATCAATGTGAGACTTTATCTATTAAACACACACCTCTGCCCGCTAGTTATCAGTGACTAAGAACACAAACAACCCGATGATAGTCTAATCACACACTACGCAAGTTTATTTTACCTACGCCATGCTGTGTTCAATTCCGGTGTCAAATTTATAAATATACTGTACAGAAATGAATGGCTAGGTTGCAATCATAATATTCTATACTTCAAATGTACGCCCTTGCCTATTATTAATCATAATACTAATACTAATACATGCTGTGTTTAATTCCGGTGTCAAATCTATAACTATACTGTAAGGAAATGAATGGTTAGGTTGCACTCGTAATATTCTATACTTCAAACCTACACATATTATCGTCAATAACACTATAGTCACCACTGCACTAATGTCGCCAGGTATCATATATTAAGAATTTTAGCATCACTCTAGATTTGTATGTGCCACTGAAGAGGAATTCACAGTAGTTTATATTATATACCTGTCTTCAGTGGCACATACAAATTAGTAGTGATGCTAAAATTGGTAATATATGGCGCCTGGTGGCAATAGTGCAGTGGCGACTATAGTGTTGTTGACGGTAGCTAACAGTGACTCACGCATACACACACATCTATAATAATCACGTACTACTAATATTACTGTTGCTTTATGTGCTATTTGGGGCCTAATTTTGGTGTCAAGGCAATATACAGTGAAGGAATGGAGGCTTTTGGATGGAGTAGTAATTGTAATGGCCTCTTTTTACACCCTTCGTAACTTTTATCATGATCGACAGACCTGTTTTGTGCAATCATCATATATTACATTCAATACATCCTTCATTCAGTCACAGTTTTGGCATCAAAGCTAAATATATACTGTGATAGAAGGGATGCCTAGGGTGCAGTTGTGATTGTATTCTATCTTATCATCCTTCATGGCTTTATTTATTTATTTATTCTGTTTTATTATTATTATTATTTTTTATTTTTTTATTTACTTTTTTATTTACTTTTTTATTTCTTTTTTATTTTATTTATTTATTATTATTATTATTATTATATTATTATTATTATTATTTATTATTATTATTATTATTTATTTTTTACTTTTTTATTTACTTTTTTATTTACTTTTTTTTTATATTTATTTTATTATTATTATTATTATTATTATTATTATTTTTTACCTTTTATTATTATTTTTATTTACTTTTTATTTTTATTTTTATTATTATTATTATTATTATATATTATTATTATTATTATTATATTATATATTATTTATTTTTTATTTACTTTTTTTTTTTTATTTATTTATTTATTATTATTATTATTATATTCACTGATAATAATATATTATATATTATCTTTTTTTATTATTATTTTTAAATTTTTATTTATTATTATTTTCATGCTCATCTTTGAATATAATTTTTCATATGCATGTATCTTTCAATCCTCTAAATTATAGTTTACACATTCACTTTCACCTAATTTCATGTCATCTTTTTAATTATATTTTTTATCCTTCTCTATCAATTCAATCACAAACCAAGAAAACGATTCCTAAAAACATAACTTCACCACAAATACTCAAAAACTTTTCAATAAACTTATCACTTCATCACACACATTAATTCAAAGCCAAAGGAACACGAATCCATCGCAAAAAATAAAACAATAAGTCGTGATAAAACTTGTCACCTTACGTCTAACACCACTAAAACGTTACAAAAAGTTACACTCACACTGAACTTACATTCTGCCCACACACACACACAACACACACACACACACACACACACACACACACACACACACACACACACACACACACACACACATACACACACACACACATACACATATATAACATTAATTAAGCCAATAACAACAGTGGTAACTAAACCTACACTGCTAAATCAACTATAATAAGGGACATATAACACTGCTACCATCAATAACACTATAGTCGCCAGTTACACTCGCCACTGCACTAATGTCGCCAGGTGCCATATATTACAAATTTTAGCATCACTACAGACTTTTATGTGCCACTGAAGAGGCATGCACAGTAGTTTATATTATGTACATCACACTACATGTCTTCAGTGGCACATAAAAGTCTGTAGTGATGCTAAAATTCGTAATATATGGCGCCTGGCGACATTACTGCAGTGGCGACTATAGTGTTATCTACGGTAATACCACACATACATTATAATACACTATAATATACGTGAAAATAACACACTAACTACAGTACTTAGGGATTTATTCTACTTCCACTTTATCTACTACGTCACATCAGATCCTGTTTTGAAGTCCTATAGGATATCAAAGCTTAATGTCCTTCCTAAGTCCTTCTTGTTCCTGTCCATTTATCTTCCCATATACTTCTTGCCCTGTACATACCCCATTTAAATTATACATACCCCATTTAAATTATACATGCCCCATTTAAATTATACATACCCCATTTAAATTATACATACCCCATTTAAATTATACATACCCCATTTAAATTATACATACCCCATTTAAATTATACATACCCCATTTAAATTATACATACCCCATTTAAATTATACATGCCCCATTTAAATTATACATACCCCATTTAAATTATACATACCCCATTTAAATTATACATACCCCATTTAAATTATACATACCCCATTTAAATTATACATACCCCATTTAAATTATACATACCCCATTTAAATTATACATGCCCCATTTAAATTATACATACCCCATTTAAATTATACATACCCCATTTAAATTATACATACCCCATTTAAATTATACATACCCCATTTAAATTATACATACCCCATTTAAATTATACATACCCCATTAAATTATACATACCCATTTAAATTATACATACCCCATTTAAATTATACATACCCCATTTAAATTATACATACCCCATTTAAATTATACATACCCCATTTAAATTATACATACCCCATTTAAATTATACATACCCCATTTAAATTATACATACCCCATTTCTACTCTAGCCCTGTCTATACCCCATTAGTTATGCCTCATCCCACCCCATACTCGCACCTCCTATAATTCTCCTACCATACCTATACCCTACTCATTCCTCACAAAATATGCCCCTATACCCTACCCTATATACCCAAACCTACCTTATTTTTTACCCTAGCTATGTGTCACCCCATCCCATACTAGCCTTTCCTACAATACCACACCTATCTCTTACCCTACTCATTCCTCACAAACTATGCCCCTATACCCTGCCCTATATACCCAAACCTACCTTACTCTTTACCCTAGCTATGTGTCACCCTACTCCATACCCGCCTTTCCTATAAGTCTCCTACCACAGTCTATCACCTTACCCTAGTCCTACTCACTCCTTCTAAACTATACCCTACCCTTACTCATGCCCCTATATACTCTGCCCTATACACCCAAACCTACCTAACTCTTTACCCTAGCTATGCCTCACCCCAGCTACGCCCTTCCTATAATATCACACCTATCTTTTACCTTACTCATTTCTTCCAAGCAATGCCCTACCCTTACTTATGCCCCTGCCCTATGCACCCAAACCTACCTTACTCTACACCCTAGCTATGCCTTACCCCATACCATACTCGCCTATCCTATAATACCACACCTATCTCTTCCCCTACTTATTGACAAACTACTACTTCCATTGACAAACTACTACTTCCTACTTCCTAACTATGCCCCTATATATCCTACCCTATGCATCCAAACCTACCTTACTCTTTACCCTAGCTATGCCTCACCCCACCCTTCCTATTAGTCTCCTACCACAGTCTAACGTCTTACCCTACTAAGTTCTAATTCCATCCAAACTATACCCTTCTAAACCCTACCCTATGCACCCAAACCTACCTTACTCTTACCCTAGCTATGCCTCACCCCGCCCTTCCTATTAGTCTCCTACCACAGTCTAACGTCTTACCCTACTAAGTACTAATTCCATCCAAACTATACCCTTCTATACCCTACCCTATACACCCAAACCTATCTTACTCTTTACCCTAGCGCTCACCTCGCCCTCCTATAGTCTCACCACAGTCTAACGTCTTACCTACTAAGTACTAATCCATCCAACTATACCTTTCTATACCCTACCCTATACCCAAACTACTTACTCTTACCTAGCTAGCCTACACCGCCCTTCTATAGTCTCCTACCACAGTCTAACGTCTTGCCCTACTCAAGCCTTCCTAACTATGTCCCTCTACCCTTACTAATGCCCCTATACCCTGCCCTACCCCTAACCCTGTACCCTGCCCTGCTCTGCCCTGCCCAAACCTACCTAACTCTTCACCCTAGCTATGCCCCTCCCCCTCACCTGATGTGGCGGTAGGCGAGGCTCAGCTGCACAGGGTTGACTGGGATCCATTGTCCTACCCTTACTTATGCCCCTATATACCTTGCCCTATACACCTAAACCTCCCTTACTCTTCACCCTAGCTATGCCTCACCCTTCCCCTCACCTGACGTGGCGGTAGGCGAGACTCAGCTGCACGGGGTTGACTGGGATCCGCGCCTGTTCGGAACTCGTCACTCGCACCAGCTCTATTTTCGGCCGCTGGGGTTCCGGCCGCGCCTCCGAGCACATGACGTCACCGCCCGCAGGACACGCCCACCTCCTCCTGCACACACACACCACACACAAAACTAAAACTCTCTCTAAACATACTCTAAAACTACTTGATTTTTAATTATCGTTTTTTCGGGGACTGGTAATTATAGCGGTCATTTTATTTTTTGTTTTTTTGCCTTAGGCCCATAACTATCAATTTTTTTTTTCCTAGGCCCATAAGCTATCAATTTTTTTTTCCTAGGCCCATAAGCATCAAATTTTTTTTTCCTAGGCCCATAAGCATCAATTTTTTTTTTTCCTAGGCCCATAACTATCAATTTTTTTTTCCTAGGCCCATAACCATCAATTTTTTTTTCCTAGGCCCATAACTATCAATTTTTTTTTTCCTAGGCCCATAAGCATCAATTTGTTTTTCCTAGGCCCATAACCATCAATTTTTTTTTCCTAGGCCCATAAGCATCAAATTTTTTTTTCCTAGGCCCATAAGCATCAATTTTTTTTCCTAGGCCCATAACCATCAATTTTTTTTTCTCCTAGGCCCATAAGCATCATCTCTCTAAACCCTGTTATGAATATGTGTGTGTCAGTGAGTATCAAAGAACATGATATCATTACTTCATCTTGTCACACCAGCTTAAGTTACTCGAGTCATCACAACAACAATGCAAGTCTAGTTCCCACGGAGAGCCTGATGTGTAAAGTTACCAAAGAGTAATAACACTAAAGGCTCAAAATAAAATAAATATATAAATAAATAAATAAATAAATATGAAGGAAAAAGTGGTACGCGATGGATAATTGAAAAAGATAATGACAAGCAATATAAAAAGTATTAAGTAAACGGCAAGATAACAGAAAACATGAGAAGCCAACTATAGGCAATAGGTTTAACCCCTTGAGACCCAGAACGTAATTTCCATTGTAATTTGGCCACCATTAGACGAGTTTTAGTGACTATAAGCAATATTTTATAGATATGACCTGCTTAGTATCCTTGTCCACTAACTAATTTGGTATATTCAGTTACTTTTCGTTATGTTATGGCTCGACAACGGACGATTTTTTATAGCAAAGGAAAGATCTGGGCGTGAAGGGGTTACTTATAAAAAAAATAATGATAATAAAGAAATTGAGGTGTGGGACGAGAAATGAAACAGGATGGCATAGGGAAAAGTTAGGAAATAATTAAATGTCATGACAACAGGAAAAAAAGAGCTAAATTAATTATGGACAAAGGGCTCAAAATGGAAAAAAATAACAGCAAGAAAAAAGTAATGAGATGGAAAATTAATAAGAATAATGATAAAATTAAGAAAAAAAAGCAATTAAAATCTATAGGGTAACAAGAGGAAAAAAAGAGCTAAATTAATTATGGGCAAAGGGCTCAAGCATAAAAAAAAAGATATGAATAAAAAAGTAATGTGAGATGGGAAATTAATAAGAATAATGATAAAATGAGGGAATGTTTTTTTTTTTAATCTATAACGAGAGGGAAAAAAGAGAGAAATTAATTATGGGCAAAGGGCTCAAACATAAAAAAATAGATATGAATAAAAAGTAATGTGAGATGGGAAATTAATAAAAATAATGATAAAATGAAAAAAACCCAATTAAAATCTATAACAAGAGGAAAAAAAAGAGAGGAATTAATTACGGACAAAAGGCTTAAAACAAAACAAAAAATAACATCAAGAAAAAAGTAATGAGATGGAAAATTAATAAGAATAATGATAAAATGAAGAAAAAAAAGCAATTAAAATCTATAACAAGAGGAAAAAAAGAGAGAAATTAATTATGGGCAAAGAGCTCAAACATAAAAAGAAAAAAATATGATGAAAAAAAGTTATGAGAGATGGAAAATGAATAAGAATAATGACAAAATGAGGGAAAAAAACAATTAAATGTCATTACAACAGGAAAAATGAGCAGAAACTAATTATAGGCAGAGAGAGGGCTTAAAAAAAAAAAAAAAAAATAACATCAATAAAAAAGTAATGATATGGAAAATTAATAAGAATAATGATAAAATGAGGGAAAAAAACAATTAAAATCTATAACAAGAGGAAAAAAAAGAGAAATTAATTATGGGCAAAGAGCTCAAACATAAAAAATAAAAAAATATGATGAAAAAAAGTTATGAGAGATGAGAAATGAATAAGAATAATGACAAAATGAAGAAAAAAACCAATTAAAATCTATAACAAGAGGAAAAAAAGAGAGAAATTAATTACGGACAAAGGGCTTAAAACAAACAAAAAATAATATATAAAGAAAAAAGTAATGAGATGGAAAATGAATAAGAATAATTATAAAATGAAGAAAAAAACCCAATTAAAATCTATAACGAGGGAAAAAAAAAAGAGAAATTAATTACGGACAAAGAGCTAAAAAAAAAAAAAAAAAAAAAAAAAAAAAAAAAAAAAAAAAAAAAAAGGTGATCAGAATTTAATAAGATACATAGTTACTTAATTAATAAAAGATAATTAATAAGAATAATGACAAAACGGAAAAAAAAACCAAAGCAATTAAAATTCATAACAGCAGGAGAAAAAAAGCGATAAACTAATTCTAGGCCCAGGAATTAATCATTATAAAAAGTGAAGAAAAATGTTGATGCGACGAAAAACTAATCAGGATAATGACAAAAATAGAAAGAAAAAAGAGAGAAAGAAGTAATTAAACTCCAAGACAACAAGAAAAGAAAAAAAATAGAGAGGAAGTAATAAGTGTGAAATCCCAAGAGAGAGAGAGAGAGAGAGAGAGAGAGAGAGAAGGAGAGAGAGAGAGAGAGAGAGAGAGAGGAGAGAGAGAGAGAGAGAGAGAGAGAGAGGAGAGAGAGAGAGAGAGAGAGAGAGAGGAGAGAGAGAGAGAGAAGAGAAGAGAGAGGACGAGAGAAACGAGAAGAGAGAGAGAGAGAGAGAGAGTAAGAAAGATAGACAGAGAGGACACAGAGAAACACAGAGACAGACACAGACAAACAGACAGAGAGAAAAAAAAAATGAGAGAGGGAGAGAGAGAGAGAAAGACAGACAGAGACAGAGAGAGAAAGACAGACAGACAGACAAAGAGAGAGAGAGAAAAAGACAGAGAGAGAAAGAGAGAGAGAGAGAAAGACAGACAGACAGACAGACAGAGAGAGAGCCACCAATCCCTAGCACCTAATACCTAACAAACAACCCCCCCCCTACCCCCTTCTCCCCTCCCCTCAAAACAAGGCATCCACACTCCTCTCCCTCTCAGGTATAACATCCTCTAAGCTTCTAAGGGCCTCATCCACCCTCCACCTGCAAGAGCGCTCAAGTGGCCCGTTGTTCCGCTTGTTCACCTCAGTACCCCCTCTTTGTTCCCTCCCCCCCCTCCCGACTGCTGAATGGCCTGAAGGAGGGGGTGAAGGGGGAATACAAAAGAATACAAAGGAAGAAATGACAGCAACAGCATTACTGGGACAAACGAGGCTGCCTGTGTGACTACTTTCTACCACTATAGTTTTTATGTGTTAGAGGTAAAAGAATAGTAAAGTTGAAGTGGAGGAGGAGTAGAGGGGAAGGAGGGGGAAAGGGGGGGAGGGGTAAAGGGGGAAGGAGGAGGAGGGGAAGGAGGAGGAGGAGGAGGAGAGGAGGGGGAAAGGGAGGAGGGGAGGGTGGTATGTAAAGAAAGAGGAAGGATGTTAGAATGTTAGGGTGAGTAAAGTGCGTAGGCTAAATAGGAGAGAGAGAGAAAGTGAGAGAGAGAGAGTATTATGTTTGTGGTTTAGAGAAAGGGAGAGGATTACGTGTGTGGTTGAGAGAGAGATAGAGCGAGAGAGAGAGAGAGAGAGAGAGAGAGAGAGAGAGAGAGAGAGAGAGAAGAGAGAGAGAGAGAGAGAGAGAGAGAGAGAGAGAGAGAAGATTTTCATCCTATCTAGACACTTTGCAAGTACCAACTACAAGGTTATTAACTATACAAAGCGCCGCCACGTCAGCCCGAACTAGGCGGACTCGAACCGCTGACCGAATGCACAGGGACGCTGCACAATGCGAACTCACGTCTCTACCAACCTTGCCACCCTGACGGGCAGAGAGAGAAGAGAGAGAGAGAAAGGAGAGGAAGAGAGAGAGAGAGAGAGAGACATTCGTGTGTGGTTACTGGTTAGAGAAAGGGAACAGGATTACGGGTGGTTGAGAGAGAGAGAGAGAGAGGAGAGAGAGAGAGAAGAGAGAGACGGAGAGAGAGAGAGAGAGAGAGAGAGAGAGAGAGAGAAGTATTATGTTTATGGTTTAGAGAGAGGGAGAGGATTACGTGTGTGGTGAGAGAGAGAGAGAGAGAGGAGGAGAGAGAGGCACGTGGAGGCATCCTGCTGGAGGACGATTAAAAAAAAAAAAAGAGGGAGAGAAGTGGAAAGAAGAAAAGAGAAAGGGAGAGGAACGTGGGTTGGAGGAGAGAGAGAGAGAGAGAAGAGAGAGAGAGAGAGAGAGAGAGAGAGAGAGAGAGAGGAGGAGAGAGGAGAGAGAGAGAGAGAGAGAGAGAGAGGGAGAGAGAGAGAGAGAGAGAGAGAGAGAATATTACGTGTGTGGTTACTGGTTAGAGAAAGGGACAGGATTACGTGTGGTTGAGAGAGAGAGAAGAGAGAGAGAGAGAGAGAGAGAGAGAGAGAGAGAGAGAGAGAGAGAGAGAGAGAGAGAGAGAGAGAGAAAGAGCATTACGTGT
>JACEEZ010003698.1:52500-62500 GCA_016584305.1 Chionoecetes opilio | reverse complement strand
CTCCACATCCTCGCCGCTCTATCACTACCTTGACTCGACGTACGGTGACATAGACTCACAAGGCAGGTATACTGTAGGCCAAGATTAATAGACATACTATTTACATTATTATTATTATTGTAATTAGACTATCATACACATTTAAAAGTCTATTGATCTTGCTGTAGGCTACTATTGTTTGATGTACTCCTATGTCTCCTGAGTCATTCTCGTCTATAGGAAAGTTTTTAGAATTAGACTAACCTATTCTAATTCTAAAGGCTTTGGTCTATAGTGTGTTGTCATGAGTGTATAAATGGATGTGTGGTATGCCATCCACTTATACCTTACCCTACTTAATACCCTACCCCAGCCTTAGAAACGAAATGTTATCAGTTCATCCATTTCTTCTGATAGCGTTATCTGCCTCTCTCAAAGCCGATGCTGCCACGGATCAGACCCAACAGAGGCTGTGAATCACGTGGTAGTGCTCATCCTTCGCTCCTGGTGCTGAGTAAGGACAACCAAAAGTGAACCATACTTTACTGAATGATAAAAAAGTGAAATTAGCGAGACACCTGAAGGAAGCAGTCAGTGTGTTGTGTGTTTATCATTGAGCTGAAGGGCAAACCAGGCTCTTTTGGAGATGTATACTAAATAGTCAGGCTCATCCCTCGCTCTTATGCCGTATTCGTAGTCACATACCATCATTGTACGTGGTCATTGTTCACTTTTTGTCTTGTCCTAATTAAATCAATATGTCATGCCAGCTCTGTTGTGATTGCAATAGGAGTACTGTATGATTGCTCTAGTACTTTCCATGGCAGCTACAAGATCAAGTGAATAATTTTGACTGAGTAGAAATGGAACAAAATCATAGCAATTACCACGAGCAATCATGGTATGTGACTACGAATACGAGCATTAGTAAGAATAAGGACAACCAAAAGTGACCCAATACTTTACTGAATGATAAAAGTGAAATTAGCGAGACACCTGAAGGAATCAATCAGTGTGTTACATAAGAACATAAGAAAATAAGGAAGCTACAAGAGGCCGTGAGACCTACACGAGGTAGTTCTGTAAAATGATAAAGTGTGTTGTGTGTTTATCATTGAGGCGAAGATCTGAGTGGCGTCCCTGGGCTGCCTCGCCTTAGTGGGTCAGGCGGGACGCTCGGCCTGATAAGGTGGAGGGCTGTATTAAGTGGAGCAGCCGGGGAGAGTAGCAAAGGTCGCGGGGACAGGGGCGAGGAAGGAGGCAACACGCGAGCACCTGGCTGACGGGCGCAAGACAGAGAGCAAGGGCTGCACTGTAGAAACAAATATACAAGTGAGGATATGCAAGTCAGTTAGGAACACAAAACTCTGCAAGTGCGGATATGCAAGTGAGGAATGCTGAGGATAAGAGTATTTTGACCTCTTCCTTGTGACTATATTCAGAGGGACGTCCGTGGTGGTCACACGTACAGATCATGTCACGGCGCGTTTGAGGTCACTGTGTCTGTATAGTAACTGTTATTCACATCATAGAGCGTTGGCATAGAGCAGAAAAACAAGAAAAAGCGTGAAAAGGCATAAAGCAGAAAATAAACAGAAAACGTGAATGAAAAAAAGGAAAAAAAATAGCATAGGAGGAAAGGCATAGAGCAGAAATAAAGAAGAAAAAGTGTGAAAAGCCCGCATATTGACGATTCCTTTAGAGAAGCCTGAAAAAGACGCAAAAACCAACGTCGGTCGTAGTAGTACATACACGCAGCTGAGTTTACTTTACGAATGGCCATTGACTACCGCCTTCTTTGACAGCGTTGAGTGGGTCATTACTACGAGCAGCTGTGGATGCCTCGGGGGTGGGGGCGGGATAAGCGCGGGGGTGTCCAGGCGTTGCGTTCACGCGTCCCCAGCACTGATAGGACCCGTGTTGCATCCCCTCCCGCACGCTCCCTGCCCCACACCGCCACACCACACGATAGGCTCAGTGACAGTTGTGCGTCCGTGTCACTGCAGGGAGAACAACAGGGAGGCGTATCATAACTAACCGTTGTGTAAGAACTGGCCTCTCTAATTCCTGGGCATCAACAATTTGTGTGTGTAAAATATGATGGTTTTCTTTTTATTCACAGGAAACAAGTGGAAAAAGTGCCTATCTCTATTTCTCATATTACATAGAAAACATGAAAAAACATGAGAAACAATGCAGCTAGCAGAAACATAAAGCCCAGTTCTCCAGTGCCGGATTTTGGATGTAGGGGCCTGGGACCGTTTTGGGGAATCCACACATTTGGGGGAATTCATAAGAATCAAATAACATGGTGCTAAATGAAAAACATTTTAACCCTCGCACTGTCGCAACGATATGCCTGCTCGCACGATGTGACTCGCTCTTGACGACCCGTGATACTCATAAATTAATGTTATCAATAATATAATCGAGTCAAAATGTTTGGAAAAAATATAACAAAAGTGAGGAAATAAAAGAGCTAAATGGGGCTGCAGTGCATTGATGTTTTGCTTTTCGGCTTCCTTGAAAATATAATGGAAAGTATGTCCATTTACGCCTGAATGTATGGCAGAAGGTGGTTTGAGGGTGTGGGGTCTTGGGGGCAGTAGGAGGGTGTGGGGTCTGGGGGGCAGGGGGAGGGTGTGGGGTCTGGGGGCAGGGGAGGGTGTGGGGTCTTGGGGGCAGTGGAGGGTGTGGGGTCTTGGGGGCAGTGGAGGGTGTGGGGTCTGGGGGGCAGTGGAGGGTGTGGGGTCTTGGGGGCAGTGGAGGGTGTGGGGTCTGGGGGCAGGGGAGGTGTGGGGTCTTGGGGGCAGGGGAGGGTGTGGGGTCTTGGGGGCAGGGGAGGGTGTGGGGTCTGGGGGCAGGGGAGGGTGTGGGGTCTTGGGGGGCAGGGGAGGGTGTGGGGTCTTGGGGGCAGGGGAGGGTGTGGGGTCTGGGGGGCAGGGGAGGGTGTGGGGTCTTGGGGGCAGGGGAGGGTGTGGGGTCTGGGGGGCAGTGGAGGGTGTGGGGTCTGGGGGGCAGGGGAGGGTGTGGGGTCTTGGGGGCAGTGGAGGGTGTGGGGTCTTGGGGGCAGGGGAGGGTGTGGGGTCTTGGGGGCAGGGGAGGGTGTGGGGTCTGGGGGGCAGGGGAGGGTGTGGGGTCTGGGGGGCAGGGGAGGGTGGGTGGGGTCTGGGGGCAGGGGAGGGTGTGGGGTCTTGGGGGGCAGGGGAGGGTGTGGGGTCTGGGGGGCAGTGGAGGGTGTGGGGTCTGGGGGGCAGGGGAGGGTGTGGGGTCTGGGGGGCAGGGGAGGGTGTGGGGTCTGGGGGGCAGGGGAGGGTGTGGGGTCTGGGGGGCAGGGGAGGGTGTGGGGTCTTGGGGGCAGGGGAGGGTGTGGGGTCTGGGGGGCAGTGGAGGGAAAGATATTTGACTTTTTTGGTTTATTTGGTTTGGTAATGAGTCCAAATGTCAAGTTGCCACGCGTTCAGTAGGGGGCCCTTCCTGGTGGGGGGCCCTTCCTGGTGGGGGCCCGGACCCACCCTAAACCCGGCCCTGGATCGGTTACACGACCTTTCGAGCGAAGGACTTTTCGAGCGAAAGACGATTCGAGCGAATGACTTTTCGAGCGGAGGACGCTATTCGAGCGTAGGATAGATATGCTACTATACACGCATGGTATTAAACAATAAGGACTAAGAAATTGCTTGTTATTGTATTTTAAGAGATTTTCTGTCAGATGTCTGGTTTAGAAATTTATTTTTAGTGTTAGATCCCACCACAACACCGCCGACTGCCGCGCCACGGCAGTCGGCGGTGTTGTGGTGGGATCTCCCACTATAAGAAAGTTTTGTTTTATCGCTTCTTATCTGTCCGTCTCTCTCTCTCTTCATACCTTCCTCTCTCCCTCCATACCTCCCTCTTTCCCTCCATCCCTCCCTCTCTTAAGGTTAGACGACCTGTTATTATATTTTAAGAGATTTTCTGTCAGATGTCTGGTTTAGAAATTGATTTTTAGTTGCAGATCCCACCACTATACCACTGTTGTGGTGGGATCTGCCACTATAGGAAAGTTTTGTTTTATCGCTTCTGCTTTATCTCGATTACTACCCTATGGACTAAACTTTTGTCATATGCGTCTTCTACTAACCTTCAAACCTCTTGGCAAGCTGTTACCTTTGTCAAAATCACGGACAAAATGATCTAATAAGAATAAATAAGGTGCTCCGCCGTCGCCATCAGCACCGTTTAGACCGCAGGACGAGCGCCTCTCCCAATCCCATCCCTCCCTCATGGACAGCAGCGAGGGTAAGTTGGGTTTAGTTTGGCTTTATTTTAAACAAAACCTAACCTTAACCTTACCTGGCCTGACTGCTGTCCGTGAGGGAGGGCTTGGCCCGCTGTCTCTGACTGCGCTGGTGGCGACGGCGGAGTTGCACCTTTTTATTCTAATTAGATCATTTTTGTCCGTGATTTTGACCAAAGTAACAGCTTGCCAAGAGGTTTGAAGGTTAGTAGAAGACGTGTGTGACAAAAGATTAGGCCTTCATCTATCTAATAAACTATAGGAGTAGCCGTGTGTCTGTCTGTCTGTTTTGGGTAGCCGAAACTATACATTCAATTTTGATGTGAGTAGGCAAAACAAATAATGAGGTCACGTCAGGTAATGCACACACACACACACGCACAGGGTACCTGACCTGATCTCACTCCCCTCTGCCTGGATTGTACTGCCTATAGTATTTATAGAAACAGGACGTACGCCTATCTGTTACGCCTTTGTGTGTGTTTGTGTGAACGTTGATGAAAAGAAAAAGTGAGTGTATTATAACGCCTATTATTACGTATAAATCTACCGATATTTCAGCCAGAAACGGTTAAGTTAGGTTAAATGAGACTAGGTTAGGTTAGGTTAGAGGTGGGGTTCGGTTTAGTAACAGATGATATCAAGAACAAAAAGAATATTATCAATACTACGGTAGTGAGAAGCGGAGCAAGGTTTGTGGGGCGCTCGTAAAAGTATTCGCTCGAATCGTCCAACGCTCGAAAAAGTATTCGCTCGAATCGTCCAACGCTCGAAAAAGTATTCGCTCGAATCGTCCAACGCTCGAAAAGGTATTCGCTCGAATCGTCAAGACACCCCTGGATCTCCTTAATTAATAATAACTGTTGTGTTGTGCTGGTGTTCCCGCAGGAGGACGAGCGGCCGTAGCGACACGATGAGCGCGGTGTGGCGAGCCTGGTGCTGCTTGGTGGTGGTGGTGGCGTTAGGGGTGGTGACGCCCACTGCAGGCCGCGTCTTCAACACCTCAGACTACCTACAGCAGCGACGCACACTACTGGCCAAAGAACAGACCGACATCCTGGGTGAGCCTAAACATGGATCTAGTATCTAGTATTATCATCTATTTTTTTCTACGATTACAAATTATTATTCGTTGTGTTGCGTGCGTGTGAGGGAGCCGCGTGGAGGGGTATAAGGGGGTATAACTACGGCTCTATCCATCCTCAAAGGTCTTCTGCAGGTGTTCCGCTCGGTTAAGAATGTCTTGCGTGATGGGATGTTTTGGGTCTCGCTCATGCAGTGTTATGTGTTACGTCTTGCATCATCTACACGTGTTGGATGAGGGAGGGGAAAATGACGTCGCTCTGGTTCATATGCACTTATTATTGATGACGATGAAACGACGTAACTTTGGTTTATCTATACTTATGAAATGTATGATGATGTAAATAATACGTAGCTTTGGTTTAGCTATACTTATAATGATGCAAAAAATACGTAGCTTTGGTTTATCCAGTGGGTTATCCATTTTGGTACTTTGGGTTTATCCATACTTATATGATGATGAAAAAAATAATGTAGCTTTACGTAGTTTATCTATATTTATAATGATGACAAAATGAAGTAGCTTTGGTTTATTTATAACTATTTGTGATGATGACTTTATGAAAAAGATAATAACAATTAGAGCGAGAGAGAGAGAGAGAGAGAGAGAGAGAGAGAGAGAGAGAGAGAGAGAGAGAGAGAGAGAGAGAGAGAGAGAGTGTGTCACGATGTTGTCACGAAAGAATCTGAGATAGTTTTTTTTCCTTTTTTTTCTCTTTTTTACATCTTGGCCTATAGCGCGTGTAGGCAGTGAGCTCCAGGGGTGGGATGGTAGGCCCTGGAGGTTCACTTGAGGGCTGTGATGGTTGGTCCTCGCCCGTGGTGGCGCAGGCAGGTTATAGTGACGCCTGTGATTAGAGGCTCATGCCGCCCCCCTGTGTCCTCTGATGCACTCGCAATCCAAGGTAGAGTTAATGGGCAGCATGTGGGTGTTCTTAGCTTAGTGAAGGTCCTAACATACAAGCCTCCACAGGGCAAGCCCAAGTGCTGACGGCGGCTGAGGAGGAGGTGAACAAGGTGCTGATGGGTGCTAAGGGTGCTGAGATGGACGCAGCCTTCGAGACCTTGAACTTCCTGCCCGCCCAGAACTTCCTCACCGTGGTGGGGGAAGTTGAGGCGTCACAGGTGTACAAGATGATCCAGCACATGCCTAAAGGTGTGTGTGTGTGTGTGTGTGTGTGTGTGTTGTGTGTGTGTGTGTGTGTGTGTGTTGTGTGTGTGTGTGTGTGTGTGTGTGTGTGTGTGTGTGTAAGAGAGAGAGAGAGAGAGAGAGAGAGAGAGAGATGAAAAACTTTAAAATATTCATATCGCACTTAACAACGGCCATACACAACCAGAAGTGAATAAATAGATAGATACATAAAAATAACAAAAAAACTATACATACTAAGAAAACATATTTGCTTACATTACCTACACACTCAGAAATAAGGGGTATATTAAGGGTCGAATTGTTACATCGCACCATCACTACCCTTTTTAAACCCTATGTCCAGGCTGGAGGGTAGATGCTGCCGAGTATACCCTTCATCTACCCTTTATCTACCCTTTTTAGACGAGAGGGTTGGACAAGGGTATATTTGCGTCGATCCGAAAGGGTATATTTGTAAGGGTAGAAAAAGGGTAGCAGTATTTCATCACTACAAATACCCTTTTTCTACCCTTTTCCTACCCTTTTTTTCTAAGAGTGTATACGTCCCTTTCCTTTAGCAATCTTTCCTCGCAAACTTATAATATGTACGTTATTTTTTCACTGTTTTCCTTTGATTTTTTCCCACTCTTTTCCTCTTATTTCCTTTGTGTTTCCCCCTTCAGGCGCGGCTCTTCACGTGCACGAAACCGCCCTGACCTCGGCGTCCTGGGTGGTGCAGGAGATCACCTACTGGCCAAACCTCTACATGTGCTACGACGCCGCCGACCACCTCCTCTTCAAGTAAATAACAAAGCACACCTTTGTGTACCTTTTGTGTATATTGAATGTTTATAAGTACGGAAGTCCTCTACACACAACTATAGTATTTCAGCTCGTGATCTAATGAGTCAATACAAATCACAATGAAATGTATAGTTGACTGTATAGATGAAACCATAGACCACTATATCTTTTACAGTAGTCTATGATGAAACAAAAGTGCAAATCCATGAAGGGTGTATAGTATATCCAGGGCGTGCAATGACAGCTGTTGGTGCCTTGGTGGGTGTGACAGGTCTACATATGAAACTAATTTTTTCATTGCCACTACTATTTTTATTATTAGGTGTCAGGATTATCAGGAAGAGAATAATAAGCCTTGATCTGCCGGACTCTCATTTCTATTTTTCTGTATCTTTTGTATACTACCCCCCCCCCCCTTCTTTGTAATTCCCCTCCCCCCTTTTCTCATTAAAATTTATAAACTTTGTAAAAACCAGGTTCTTCTAGCTTCCATAATTTCTTGTTCTTATGTTCTTAGGACTTGATTTACAGGAACTACCACGTGTAGGTCTCACTGCCTCTTGTAGCTTCCTTATGTTCTTATGAGTCTCAACTAGGTTCTAACTCACTTTTTCCATATCTTTGTCAATCTTCAAGTTAAATTATTCATATAACAATCTATTATAATTGTTAATATTTTGATGTCCTTTTGTTAGCCTTCTTATGTTCTTATAACAGGAACTACCACGTGTAGGTCTCACTGCCTCTTGTAGCTTCCTTATGTTCTTATGTTGTTATGACTCTCCACAGGTTCTTCGAGGTCCCGGACACGAGCTGCACGTGGGAGTTGGTGAGCGAGGTGCGCGACAACTACGTGGATCCTCAAGACTTCGACGACATGATCTTCAGCCGCCTCACGCTCCTCACTGACAACCCCGACGGTACGTGTTGCTTTACTGACTCATTAAGGATAGTCATGGGCGGATTTATGGTGTGTGCGGGGCGGGGCGTGTGTGGGTGGAGAGGCCTGTGGGAGTGCTCACTTCTCATGCTTCACTTCTCTCAAGTCCTCACATTATTTTCTGGCATTACAACAGCAGAGCCACAATGTTAGGATAATTAATTGTTATGGAATGATGGATATTTGTGTGTGTTAATTAATGAAGTGCGGTAACAGTAGAGCCACAATGTCGAGGATAACAGTCACCAACGCACTCTTAGCACCGATAATTGTACTGTATTGTACGAGTAATTGTAGTCAGATGGTCCAAAACAGCTTCAACACAGATGTAGCTAAAAAAACCGACGGTAGGTGTTACTTTATTGACTCATTAACCTCTTCACGCCCAAATCTTTCCTTTGTATATAAAATTGTTTGCTAGCCTTAACAAATACGAACAGGAACTTAAAATACCAAATAAGCTGGTGGACAAGGATACTATACAGGTCACATCTATAGAATATTGCTTATATTAATTAAAATTGTCTAATGGTACCCAAATTACCATGAAAAATACGCTCTGGGCCTCAAGGGGTTAAGGATAGTGATGTGTCCAACAGACAACACCGCACTTTTTGCACCGAGCATTGTTGTCAAATGGTGCAAAACAGCGTCAACACACTTAGATGTAGCTAACGAAAAACCCAGCGTCATCACACATTCAACTTAGATATAGATACACACAGCCACAAGACAATCCTATTTATCCTAAGCAGACACAAGGATCAGAAAACAAATAAAAGAAAGAAACCCGAGTCTTTGTGATGTTAAGACTCATGAGCGGGCCGTCGTCAGGGCATCCGGGCTCCCTTAAGGGCTTTTAGGCACGTACAAGTGTGGGTGGGGACAAAAGATAAGGATTTTTATATAGAGGTATCTAGCTTGTATATTATCCTTGGTGGGGACACTGCAGGTTGACTCTACAAACAAAACAACGCAGGCCATGATGCATAAACAATGATGTTGTAGTGACCTTGTCACTACATGGTTGATAAATAGACACCCAGGTTGTGGTTTGCTGGTTTATTGGAGACTGTGGACAGAGCTTGTGTGTGGTACAGTGGTTGAGCTCTAACTAACTTGTCTCTACAAGAGACGGGCTTTTAAAGGAGCCACGATACTCACGACCTGACATCTGACGCCTAATCTCATAATTGGCTGTTGAGACCTGACGTCTGACCAGAGGACACCTGAAGGTGATTAGCCAGCTGTTCAGTCGGTGAGATCTGTAGGACAGGATTAAGAGAGAGAGGCGTGGACCGGACGGTGATTAACTCTAGGTGTGGTGTGACTCACCACAGTACTCTCCTTCCTCAAAAAAAAAAAAAAAATATTATACATATAAAACTTATAAAAAAAACATAGAGGTGCCAAGTGCCGAGGTAATGTAGGTAGGGCAACTGTCCAGTCTTCACGTTGGAGCGGTAGCTGCAAGATTAGATAGGAGGTGCCGAGGGGAAGGGAATGCAGGTAGGGCGGCTGTCCAGTCTTCACGTTGCAGCGGTAGCTGCAAGATAAGATAGGAGGTGCCGAGGATCGCTGCTGCTGTGATTGCTGTCACAAGATCTGGAGGGAGGCTTGCGATGCAAGGTGTCTTCGTGGGAAAGCGAAGTGTCCAAGGCAATCGGCTCCCAAGATAGCTTGTGTTGCTATGCAGTACCCGTGCGTTGCAGGGCCTTGCTGGAGGCAGCGGAAGGCTGCAGGACGCAGCGTGAGGCAGCAGGAAGCAGCGTCAGGGAGCAGG
>JACEEZ010003698.1:0-47500 GCA_016584305.1 Chionoecetes opilio | reverse complement strand
TCACACTAACCTAACCTAACCTAACCTAACCACATTCAACCTAATCACACTAACCTAACCTAACCTAACCACATTTAACCTAATCACACTAACCTAACCTAACCTAACCTAACCTAACCTAATCATACTAACCTAACCTAACCTAACCTAACCTAACCTAATCACACTAACCTAACCTAACCTAACCTAACCTAACCTAACCTAACCACATTTAACCTAATCACACTAACCTAACCTAACCTAACCTAACCTAACCTAACTCACACTAACCTAACCTAACCTAACCTAACCTAACCTAACCTAACCCACATTCTTTTATCTACCTCGCTCCTGCCTCTTAACAACACGGTCCCATCAAGGTGTTCCATTTCCCACCTGTATCCCCTATGCAGCACAGTACCTACCCCCTACAGCTTAAGATAAGATAACAGCTGATGCGTGTTACCTTCCATCTGTCACACTTATATATCTTCACTTATCTTCACGCCCAGATCTTTCCTTTGCTATAAAAAATCATATGTTGTCCAGCCATAAAATTACGAAAAGTCACTGAATATACCAAATTAGTTAGTAGACAAGGATACTAAACAGGTCATATCTATAAAATATTGCTTATATTCACTAAAAATCGTCGAATGGTACCCAGATTACAATGGAAATTACGATCTGGGTCTCAAGTAAATATTAGTCTCCTCTCTCTCTCTCTCTCTCTCTCTCTCTCTCTCTCTCTCTCTCTCTCTCTCTCCTCCTCTCTCCTCTCTCTTCCTCTCTCTCTCTCTCTCCTCTCCTCTCTCTCTCTCTCTCTCTCTCTCTCTCTCCTCTCTCTCTCTCTCTCTCTCTCTCTCTCTTCTCTCTCTCTCTCTCTCCTTACGCTTTCACTACAAGATAACAGCGATAACACACGACCTTCCCACCTGTCCTATAAGCTTCACCTTCCTTATATAAGCTTCACCTTCCTTAGATAACACGTGGAGGAAGACTTTCAATTCCCACATACCTTTATTTTTACTTTTAGAGAGAGAGAGAAAGGAAAGGGAGGGAGAGAGAAAAACAAAAGGGGGGAAGAGAGAGAGAGAAAGGAGGAGAGAGAGAGAGAGAGAGAAGAGGGGAGAGAGAGAGAGAGAGAGAGAGAGAGAGAGAGAGAGAGAGAGAGAGAGAGAGAGAGAGAAGAGAGAAAAAGAGAGAGAAGAGAGAGAGAAGGGGGGGGGAGAGTTAAGAATGCCTTTTATTTCTAGAGGATTACCTATGATCACATTTGACAGCTGTATGAATTAGACGGGAGACAACTGACGGATGAGGAGACGGTGGCGGTGTACTGGGAGACGGCGCAACGCTTCCAACAGGAGAACGCAGACCGCTACTTCGGAACCCGCTTCATCTACGCTCCGCCAAGAGGGTTTGTGTTGACGATCCTAACCTTTTATCCTTCTTTCCTTCTCCCTCCTTATGTCCTCTCTCTCTCTCTCTCTCTCTCTCTCTCTCTCTCTCTCTCTCTCTCTCTCTCTCTCTCTCTCTCTCTAACCTTTAACCTATTCTCTTAACTAACCTTTCATCCTTCTTTCCTTCTCTCTCTCTCTCTCTCTCTCTCTCTCTCTCTCTCTCTCTCTCTCTCTCTCTCTCTCTCTCTCTCTCTCTCTCTCTCTCTCTCTCTCTCTCTCTCTCTCTCTCTCTCTCTCTCTCTCTCTCTCTCTCCTAAACTATTGTTGTATTACGTAACACTTATTTTGTCTTCCTCTCTATCTCTTCTTACTCTTGGACCTCTTCTTTTTTCTTCTTTTTAAAGGGAGTTTTATAAGGAGGCCTAGACAGCTTCATGGATGGGGATGAAAGGCGGATGTAGGTAGTGTTAAGTAACAGGAACTACCACGTGTAGGTATAACGGCCTCTTGTAGCTTCCTTATCTTATTATGTTCTTATGTTCTTTTTGCTCTTATTCGCCTACCTATTCTTCTATTTATTCTACTATACCTCTAATAATTTTTTAGTCTCTCTCCTTTTTCTTCGTCTCCTTAACCATACCCATCTGCCTCCCCGTGCCTTCCAGCGTGGACAACACAACGATGCTCGGGTACGTGTCCTTGATGCAGCGTCTCAAGGAGGTCTTCCCGGGCTTCGTGGCGGGCTTCGACATGGTGGGGCAGGAGGACAAGGGGCAGCCGCTGATCAGCTTCGTGGACACCCTGCTGCAGCTGTCCGAGGCTGACATTAAGGTGTTCTACCACGCGGGAGAAACCAGTGAGTCGGATGATACGGGAGGCTCTCATTTTGTTTCTTCTATTCTATCATTCGCTCTTTCTTGGGGGATTTCCGTTTTCTCCCTCTTAATCTATTTTCTCCCTTTTTTGTCTTTACCCCAAAAAACTGTTAAAAAAAAAACTGAAGGGAAAAAAACTGGATGGAAAGGTTTGCTAAGAGAGGAGAGAAGGAGAAAAAATGAGTTAGAAGAGAACGAGAGAAGAGAAAGAGGAGAGAGAAGAGAGAGAGATCAAATCTAGTATGAAAACTTTTGGTCTTAAAAAGAGAGAGAGAGAGAAGAGGAGAGAGAAAGAGGAGAGAGAGAGAGAGAGAAAAGAGGGGGGGAGAGAGAGAGAAAGAGAGATTTGGAGAGAGAAAGGAGAGAGAGAGAGAGAGAGAGAGGAGAGAGAGAGAGTTAAACCAAAACATCAAACTATGTTAGTCATGACAAGAAAAGAAAACATCCCGACATGAAGTAGCTAAATGACGCAAAATTAAAGAGGATTGTCACGTTGTTTGTCACTGTTGGTAGTTGACAGGTACAGACAGACAGGCACTGTCGGTAGATAACAGTTACTACCACGTGTAGGTCTCACGGCCTCTTGTAGCTTCCTTATTTTATGTTCTTATGATCCACTGAGGTAAATCTCCCTTCCTCACAGACTGGATGGGGATGGCCACAGACGATAACCTGATTGACGCCCTGCTGCTCAACGCGTCGAGGATCGGCCACGGCTACGCCATCGTCAAGCACCCCGAGGCCAAGGCGCTGGCCAAGGAAAGGGGCGTGCCCATAGAAGTGTGTCCCATCTCAAACCAGGTACGGTCACAGTGTTGATTGTTTTGTCATCTCAAAAACACGTATGTATAGGATGTCACTGGTGTTTTTTGTGTTTGTTCTTAATGTATTTCTTTTTCTCTTACTTGTTGGTTATTATTTTCTCCTCGTCCTTCTATATCTTCGCTTCCGTGGTATAGTGGCTAGCGCGTCTAGCTACGAATCTACGGCTTTGGTTTGAATCCAGGCCACGGCAAGTAGGCGGCCAGCCAAAGCAGCTGTTCATCCTTCCTTTCGGGGATGGTCGATAAGGGGGTACCTGGGGGTACCTGGGGAAACCTGGGGAAGGTAACTGTGGTAACCCGGATGTCACACTAGCCCTGTGTCCCGGGGTAACGGGTTGTCACCTACCACAGGGTCAAAGGCTAATGCGACGGAAATAAGCACCAAGGCCACGCGCAGCATAACGTATGCCCCCATCTTTCCATTTACTTTTACTTCTATGTCTTCATCTTCTTTTCCTTCCTTTTTCCTTTTCTCTGTCTTGTTTTTCCTTTTTTCCTGAGTTTTTTTTATATTATTCTTAGTCTCCTCTTCACCAAGGCAATGGATATGTTCACAGGTGCTTAAGTTGGTGGAGGACCTGAGGAACCACCCTGCGGCGGGCCTGGTGGCTGAGGGCTTCCCCATGGTGGTGTCCTCCGATGACCCTGGGGCGTGGGGTGCCAAGGGCCTCTCGCATGACTTCTACGAGGCCTTCATGGCTCTCGGGGGCGCCAAGGCTGACCTGAGATTCCTGAAGAGCCGCCCCAATCCTCAAGTAGGGTTTTGCTTTCTACACACACCACACACAACACAACACACACACAACACAACACACACCACCACACACACAACACACCACATTTTTTCTTTCCCTTTTTTTCTAGTTATTCTATTTCTTTTTATTTTTTCTTTTTTTCATAAACTCTTTTTTTCTTCTATTTATTTTCTTTTTTTCTTCTAGCTATTCTATCTCTTTTTTTTCTTCTTTTTCTTCTTCTATACCTTTCTTTTTTTTTTTTAGTATTCTACTTTCTTTTTTTTTTTCTTACTTTCTTCTCTTTTTTTTTTTTTTAGCATTCATCTTTCTTTTTTTTCTTTAGCTATTCCTTTTTTTCTTTTTTTCTTTACTACACCTCTTCTTTTTTTTTTTCTAGCTATTCTATCTCTTTTTCTTCTTCTTCTATATACCTCTTCTTTTTTTTTCTTCTAGCTATTCTATCTCTTCTTTTTTTTCTTCTAGCTATTCTATCTCTTCTTTTTTTTCTTCTACTACTACCTCTTTTTTTTTTTCTTCTAGCTATTCTATCTCTTCTTTTTCTTCTTCTTCTTCTTCTACTACCTCTTCTTTTTTTTCTTCTAGCTATTCTATCTCTTCTTTTTTTTCTTCTACTACTACCTCTTCTTTTTTTTTTTCTAGCTATTCTATCTCTTCTTTTTTTTCTTCTAGCTATTCTATCTCTTCTTTTTTTTCTTCTACTACTACCTCTTCTTTTTTTTCTTCTAGCTATTCTATCTCTTCTTTTTCTTCTTCTTCTACTACTACCTCTTCTTTTTTTTCTTCTAGCTATTCTATCTCTTCTTTTTTTTCTTCTACTACTATCTCTTCTTTTTTTTCTTCTAGCTATTCTATCTCTTCTTTTTTCTTCTAGCTATCTATCTCTTCTGTTTGTTCTTCTAACTACTACCTTTTCTTTTTTTCTTCTAGCTATTCTATCTCTTCTTTTTCTTCTTTCTACTACTACCTCTTCTTTTTTTTCTTCTAGCTATTCTATCTCTTCTTTTTTTTCTTCTAGCTATTCTATCTCTTCTCTTTCTTCTTCTTCTTCTTCTACTACCTCTAATAATTTATAAACTATAATTATAACACACACACACACACACACACACACCTCGTTTCCTCGCCACAACTATAGTTTATCGTTTATATGTTTCACGTTATAGCGTTTCCACACCTATAGTTTCCTCGTTTATCTTTGTGTTCAGATACAGCAGCCTGGACGAGGATGGCAAGTATAATCTGATGTCCAAGTGGATCGAAAAGTGGGACGAGTTTGTGGAGAAGGGCCCCACACTCCTCGCTGGCAACAAACTCCACCCCACAAAAAACACCACCACCCAACCCGACCTGGAGGCTTCCACTAACCATTCCAACCTCTCCACCACCAAGCCAGTCACCACCACCAAGCCAACCACCACTACCTCCATCACCCTAGCCTAAATAAATATATCTCTTCAACAATTTTGTACCAGTAAATATTTATCATTAAAGCCTTTAAGAGACGTCATTCATTGCCTCAAACAACCCTTGACTACGGTGGTTTTCGTGGCAATCCGTCATGATTAAAGATGGCAGCGTTTTCATTTTACGATCGTTTTCAGTGACGTAAGAAGAACATAAGAAAATAAGGAAGCTACAAGAGACAGCGAGACCTACACGTGGTAGTTCCTGTGACATCAATGTACCCTTCCAAGAGATGTCTGGTGTGAATGAAATACATGTTGTCCTCGCGAGAAGGCTACCCGTGCACGTATATATACTGAACTGTATATACACTCTAGACATACTGTTGTCAGTGTGACAAGAATAGGCTTGTTCTGCGAACATGTCTAAAATCACAAGATAAATCTTGTCACACTGACAAGATCTTAACTTGTCAACCATGACAAGATTGTGTTCGTCAACATGACAATATTTGACCGTCTTCTATGACAAGAAGCATCTTGTCATGGAAGACAAGTTAAATTTTGTCATTGTTGACGAACACAATCTTGTCATGGTTGATAAGTTAAGATCTTGTCAGTGTGACAAGATTTATCTTGTGATCACGTTCGCAGAACAAGTTGTTTCTAGTCACACTAACAAGTTGTTTTTTTGGAGATCTTCCCCATCTCACGTCTCTACATTGCTGCCGTTGTTACAACGTTGCTTCCTTGTTGTTACAACGAAACTATCCACATTTTCCATGAACGTTCATTCATTGTTGAGACACCCTGAGGAAAAATAAAGGAAATTATATATATATATATAAATTAAATTTCTCTCTCTCTCTCTCTCTCTCTCTCTCCTCTCTCTCTCTCTCTCTCTCTCTCTCTCTCTCTCTCTCTCTCTCTCTCTCTCTCTCTCTCTCTCTCTCTCTAATTGATAGTTATAGCCTGTAAGAAACATTTTCACTTCCCTTTTCAACACGGCAGATGCATTTCCTAACCTGTTATTATTTGTTCATACATCTGTAATGCCCTGATCCTTTCATCTTTCACTTCGCCCTTTAACTACACCAAGATTCTACTACACCAACGACGTGCTTCTCTTCCCACCAATTAGCACGCAATCAAACTGAATTTTACACAACTCTCTATCCCTTGACACTATTTTTCATCAAACTTCGTAATTACACACTCACCGTTCATCCCTCTCATTTCGCTCACACCCATGACGAGAGAAAGTCCCTCTGTCACTTATTACAAACTACTATATTATATAAGCTATGCTAAAATATAAATCTAAAGTGCGGGTAAGGAAAAGGCACTACTCCTATATAGAGAAAATACTGTTTTAAAATAAGTTACATAAAAGGATAAATGTAGTTTAGAACGATATATGGCATAAAATGATATTCAAATCAATCCTTGCATAGTCCAAGCGATAGTTTGTGATAAGTTCGTCGTCGGTGCATTCGTTGAGGACGTTCCCGCGTTGGCCAAACCTCCTCAGCCGACGGCTGCGTTGGTGTTGATCTGTCTTTTTAATGCCTAAGTTAAGACAAATCACTTATCAAACATATTAAGGATTTTTGGTCTTTGATACAATCTTGCGACAAAATCACGGTTTTTAATAGGGTTAATAGATCTCCTGAACGCCTTCTTCAGGCCGGCGCAACACCCACACTTGGCTTTCTTCTGGTACCGGAGTAATTTATTTTTGTTTTAGACACGTTACATAGCTACTATTATTTATTACTGAATCACGGTTGTGTCGCCCCTCACGGTGCCGTGGTGGCGGTGGCGGTTGCAGTGGCAGCGGCAGTGGTTCTGGCAACCCCTGTGGTCGTGGCAGTGGTTGTCGTGGCAGTGGCAGGGCGAACACTTCTTGCGGGGCGATGTTGCTGCCGCTGTTGTTGGTGTTGCCGCCACTGCTGACGCTATTGACGCTGTTGTTGCCACTGTTGACGCTGCTGTTGCCACTGCAGCCGCTGTTGTCGCTGCTGTTCCCGCCGCTGCTGCGCCACCTGCAGACGGGTGGCGATGGTGTCCTTGACGGCCGCCACCTGGGCTGGCGGGCCCCTGATGGTGACGGTCTTGGTGGTGGTGTCGGTGGGGGGCGGCACCGTCACCCTCACGCCAGGGTGTTCCTGCGCCAGCTTCAGGAGCGCCGCGCCGCCAGGACCCACCACGTGGCGCCTCAGGTCCGTGGCAACCTCCACCACCGCCACGCACGCCGCTTGCCTCTGCCGCCGACGTTCGGCGGCCTCGCGGGTCTTGGCCTCGATGTCCTGCAGGTGCCGCGTCAGTTCCTTGGCGGCAGCGGACACCTGGGTCTTGAGGCCCCGCAGCACCACCTCCTGCGACAGAGTGTCGTGAGGGGGAGGCACGCGCACTGCCAACGACGGGTATTTTTGACACAACTTGTCCACCGTCTCGCCGCGCGGGCCGATCACGTGTCGGCGCATGTTTGGGGGTACGACAAGGACCGTGTCCACTGTGTCTTCCAGCCACGACTGTCCCACCGCGTCCCGGGGGACGTGTGGGGGAGGGACGGGGGCGCGGCGCCGCCTCCTGCCCGTGGCCTTGACTGTCGTGGCCTCTGGGGCGGCGATGTCCTCCGGGGCGCCGTTGGCCTCCGAAGTGGTGGCCTGCACGGCCTTGTCCGGCTGCTTTTCAACACTGTCCTTGTCAACAGTTTTCTTCTGCTTCTTGCGGCAGACGACTTGCCACCCGAGGCCGTCGTCTTGCTCTTGGTCGTCACGGACACGGCGGCGGCGGCGACGCACCTTCTTGCGCTGCGGCTGCTGGACGTGAGTCCCGGGAAGGCGGTCGCCGTTGTCCACGGATTCCATCAACTCTTGAGGCTCCAGCGCTGCCTCTTGTGGGGCGTCGAGGAGCGGTTCAGAGAGGCAGGTTTCCTGCGGCACCACCAGGCAGGGCTCGGACAGAACCTTCGCACTGTGCTCCTGGTGGTGGTTGGAGTGCTCCTCCGGCAGGGAGGGCGATCCCTGCTGCTCCGTCTTGACGTTGAGCACGAGCACCTCGACGCTTTCCACGGCGTCTTTGCGGCGTCTGTTGCCGCAGCACTTCCTGCGGCACAGCTTGGCGAGGGTCCTGAACGCCTTCTTCAGGCCGGCGCAACACCCACACTTGGCTTCCTTGGCTTCCTGGGTCTCTTCAGTAACACGCTTCTCTTCAGTCTTGGGAGTCATGACCTAGACTTTCTATACCCACCAGTTGACGCAGGTCCCCAATAATAAAAATTCCCTACAAACAGTTTGGAGTTAGCAAATAGGAACAAATCCTTTTTTGGCACACACTCATCATCACACACATCTTCACTACTAGTGTTTCTAACTCCAAGCTCACGCTGATTGGCTACTACAGTGTCTGCCTAGATCCAAGCTGGCGTCAGTAAGGGTCCCGGGGTTCCAATATGCTCAACTCCAACCTCGCGTCAAGGAGCCTCTCACGCCACCGCCATCATCATCATCATCAGCATCACCACATTATTGCCCTATACTCATGCAGCACTGAACGAATCCTTCCCCAGTGCAATACAGGACAATATTCCCAAGGTGTTATTCTCTCTCTCTCTCTCTCTCTCTCTCTCTCTCTCTCTCTCTCTCTCTCTCTCTCTCTCTCTCTCTCACCAATTTGTCTCTAATGATGGATTTTTCTGCCTAAATTATATATTCATTGTTGAGACACCCTGAGGAAAAATAAAGGAAATTATATATATATATATAAATAAATTTTTTTTTTTTTTCTCTCTCTCTCTCTCTCTCTCTCTCTCTCTCTCTCTCTCTCTCTCTCTCTCTCTCTCTCTTTTCTTCACATCTTTTCCTCCCTTACTCCATCACCCTTCCTCCCTCTCTCCCTAACTCTGTCCCTCCCACTTCCTCCTTCCCTCCCTCTCCCTGCCTGCTGCCCTGGAAAGCAGGCAAGCAGGGAGAGGGAGGGAGGAAAGCAAGACTAGAGGTCGAGAAAAAACAACAACAGCACTGCACACACACAATTAGCACACACACACATGCACACACTCACAAGCTGATAATGATAATAGTTTGTTGGCCGGGCAGGATTCGAACCCGTGTGCTTTTAGCCAGATGATATGCCAGCTTGGAGTTAGTTAGATAGACCAGGAGGGATCTCTCCCTTGAGGCTTGCAGGGAGCTTGGATCACTGATGTCAGTCTGAGGGAGAAGTGGAACCCGTGTGTCCTCAGGGTGGAGTTAGTAGCTAAGTACACTACACTGTACCGCTACTCTCACTATCACTTTGGAGCTTATACAGCCCAAGGCATACTTCAGGGTGGGCAGCCCCTGTAAGAGTAGCGGTGCCCCAGGCTCGGTGCATCATCTCGGAGCTCTTAGGAGAACACGGGCAATAAAGGTGTTTTCCCAGGTTTTTGCCTGGCAAAATGAGCCTAAAGGTAAAAGTCACAGTAAGAGTTCGGGTGAGGTGTATAAATATAACTTCTCGATTATTTTTAGCTGGGTGCTCCATAGCTCAGTGGTAAAGTGTTGGTGTTTCAATACGTCAACAAAAAGGTGATGGGTTCGATTCCCGCACAAGTCCTTTACGGATATCTTTACCGAGCTCGGACCCCGTCCCCCCTCAAACCCTCTGGCGGTCTGTCGACCTCCCTCCCTCTGGCCAAGGGAAGGTAACTGATAGGCAAGACGTGGGTGAGAGGATCCCCCCCCAACCCCCTCCCCATCCCCCCGTCTATCGACCTCCCTCCCCCTGGCCAGGGGAAGATAACTGATAGACATCCCCCATCCCCTCCCCCTCCCGTCCACCTACCTCCCTCCCTCTGGCCAGGGGAAGGTAACTGGTGGATGAGAGCTCCCCCATCCTAATCCCCCCTCCCACCCTCTGACCGCCCATCGACCTCCCTCCCTCTGGCCAAGGGAAGGTAACTGATGGACGAGACGTGGGTGAGATATAAAAAAATAAAAAAAATAAAAATAAATAAACCCTCTGACCGCCCATCGACCTCCCTCCCTCTGGCCAAGGGAAGGTAACTGATGGACGAGACGTGGGTGAGGTTTTACAACAACAATGTCATCAACAGAACTAACCAACACAAACTACTAGGTGTAACTTTTGATGATAACATATCCTTTAAACCACACATTAATGAATTATGTCTTAAATTGTCTAGAATCGTATCTCTATTATATCAAATTAGAGACCTTATGCCTAATAATATACTTAAAATTCTCTATAATGCCCATGTATTGCCACACTTTCAATATTTTACTCCAGTCTGGTGCAACACATATCCCACTCATTTACTTCCCCTGTTCCGGCTACAAAAGAAAATAATTAGGATCATTACAAATTCGGGCTACTTTGATCATACTCACCCTTTATTTAAGAATATGAACATCTTGAAATTATTTGACATAAACAAATTACAGATTGGAATATATATGCACAAATTAGTTACTGGTGGTCATTATATTAACTTGCTCCCTCAACATAACTACCCCACCCGCAACTGTGAACACCTCCGTGTACCACAACATAACCTGACAGTTTTTCAACACTCACTAGCCTACTCTGGTCCCAAGATATGGAATAATATACCCGACTCTGTTAAGACCCTACCAACATTATGTTCATTTAAAAGGCAATACAAAAAGTATTTATTGTCCCAGTACTGACAAGATATTTGTTCTAATATTGTTCTAATATATTTCCAATTATGGTCATGTAGATTTATTATAGTGCCAACAATACATTTTATTAGCATTCTAAAAAAGATTTTTTGAGCAATTGTCTATGTATTTCTCCTGTTTTTTTTTTTTTTTTTTTTTTTTTTTTTTTTTTTTTTTTTTTTACCTTGTTTTTTCTTTTCTTTTTCTTTTTTTCTTCTTCTTTTATGTAATTGCTAGTGACGTCCTAGATAAACTTGTTTGTAAACTACAGAGATGCTGCCCGAATAGCCGTATGGCTTCGTATGGGCTGCTTACACAAATTATGCTATATAACTTTATTAACGTATGTATTATGGTAAGCATATTAAAGTGTTTCAAGTGTTTCAAGTGTTTCAAGTGTTTCAAGTGTTTTAAGTGTGAGAAAAAAAAGAAAAAGAAAAAAAAAAACTCTGACCGTCCATCGACCTCCCTCCCTCTGGTCAAGGGAAGGTAACTTGGACGAGACGTGGGTGAGATAAAAAAAAATAATAATAAATAAAAAAAATAAAAAAAAAGCATAAAAAATAATAATAACGGGTTGTAATGGTAAATGTAAATAGTAATGGGTCGGGTTGTTTATGGGTTGATGGGAGAGGTTTAAAGAGCGGTCGACGTCATATGTCGTGACGTTCAAAGGTCGTGGTCAGGATAGGTTGCTCAGGTCGACGTGATGACAGGTAGGGTCAAAGAGATGGTTAGGTTAGGTTAGGGACATGATGGTCCGGTTCGAAGGGGCGTATCTGAGTTCACTCAGTGCGTATCTGCCTTCCCGCATCGGACCCCTCAGGTACTAAAGATATAAAAATAATAAATAAATAATAAAGGGTGTTAATCGTCAAGGGTTAATAAAGGGTAGAAAGAATAAAGAAGGTATAATAAAGAAGTAAATAAAAAATAAATAATAACATGAATAAGGCAATAAAATAATATAAGCATAAAATTTATTATTTACAAACTTTATATTTATAAAAACTCTCTCTCTAATATTTATTATTTTATTCTCTCATTAATATGTTTAATATTATAATACAAAAGACTCTATTGTATTATTATATTGTAATTATTATATAATAAAAGCTTTTTATTGTATTTATTTTTTATAAAAGGACTTTTTGGCTAGCTCCTGCTTTTTGGCTAGCTCTAAGGGGGATAGCCCCTTCTAACTTTCCTGAAATCATGGATTTATTAAATAAATGTATGTATTAACGCCAATCCATTCACATCACCCCCCACCCATTCACTCACCCATTACCCATCACCCCCCACCCATTCACTCACCCCATTACCCATCACCACACAATCCACACACCCATTCACTCACCCATTACCCATCACCCCCCACCCATTCACTCACCCATCACCCCACACCCATTACCCATCACCAGGCCTATTTACTCACCCATTACCCATCACCCTACATCAAGGTTTCCTCAATTCTCGCAAACCACTTTTTTTTTCTCACAATTCTCGCTAATAGGCTAATCAAAATAAAATAAAAAAAAGTGATCGGATCATCCCCCAAAGTGGCCTTAAACTGTTCCCCTCGTCGACCTGGTTCAAAACTGTGCCATATGATGGGATTGCGCCACTGGGGGCGGAACCAACCTATCGCGGACACACAGACACACACACACACTTTCGCTTATATTATTATAGATTTGTATTTATGTATTTGTATGTTTTGATGCGTTTACGAGTGTTGACGTGTTTACATGTCTACAGTTTAATGGTGTTTGGATGCCTTATGTGCTATAAGTTTCTTGATGTTTCTTTTGTAGTATAATATAGTTATAACCGGTTATAACTTGGATGGTTGGTTTTTGATATTTAATAGTTATAATCCAAGTTATAATAAGTTATAATAGTTATAATAAGTTATAATAGTTATAATAAGTTATAATAGTTATAATCCAAGTTATAACCAACCTTCTTACGACAGGTATATTATTTATAATATGTTATATATAGATATATAATATCGTAATTAATATATATTTATGTGTATGTGTGTGTGTGTGTGTGTGTGTGTGTGTGTGTGTGTGTGTGTGTGTGTGTGTGTGTGTGTGTGTGTGTGTGTGTGTGTGTGTGTGTGCACTCTCCTCTGTCTTCTGGACTGCACCACACCACACCACCGCACCACACCACAGGTGATGCTGTGTGAGCATAAGATTAAGATTGACAGATAGATGGATATATATAGATAGATAGATTGATGGATAGAGAGATGGAATATTTGATTTAAAAAATGTATTAACTGAAAATATTTCAATCAAGTTTGCACAAAGTAAATTATTGAATTACATGAAAAAATATTTTACGAGTACGTTGAATTTCATGACAAGATTGTGATGTTTGTGACAAGATGCCAATCACTGTGACAAGATTAGAACTTGTCATGTGCAGAAGAACATGAGGAAGAGATCTTGTCAGTGTGACGAGTTTTCTTGTCAAACTATAATGACGAAGGCCGAGCTTGTCACAGTGACAAGATTCGGCAATTCTGTGCTTACAATAGGTATGGAAGATAATGTCGTCGGGGCGGGGGATAAGTGGTCCCCCTCCCTTCTATGTAATCTCCCCTCCCCCTTTTCTTTAATAAACTTGTAAAACTTGTATAGGTATTAGGACATAACTAGGTACCATGCCAAGGCCTTGCTGGACCTCCCTCAGTCCTCGCCCTACAGTCGTGTGTTGGGCGCCGCACACCCACACACCGGGCTCCCCTCCACCTCCACCTCCACGCCACGGTGCAGGCCAGGGGCAATACGAGTAGTATAACATCCTTGGTGCAGGCCCCTCCACGGTGCTTGTGACGCATAGCAGTGCGTCATCCCCCTCATAGTTACATTGATAACACAACGGTCATTGCATAGGCTGTCCTGCACGAGTACACACACACACACACACACACACACACACACACACACACATACAACACACGTAACAAGTGTAACAAGTGTAACAATATTCTAATGTAAATGATCTTACACAAACTATTTGAGAGGCAAACATTTCAATCCCAGCTCATAGATGAAGCAAGTTAAACATAAAGGTGCAAGCACGACGCGCCATCCTCTCCCACGCCTCCCCAACACCCAGTTTTATGGTGTGCTGTCGGCCACCACCACGCTGACGCGGCACGCAGCAACACCAAGCCCGTACGGGTTCTTTCTTTTTTCCTCCTTCCTTCTCCTCCCTCCTTCCTTCCCAACGACAAACAAAATTAAGTAACGAACGCTTAGAGTCGTATTTTTGTCAGGCAGGATCGGTCTTGGATACGAAGATCGTCTTTTGTCCTGATTGGTTTTTACGAAGAAAAAAAGAAAAAAACACAATAAGCTTGATAGGAGTCGAAATAATAGTCAACGCAAACCATTGAAAACAATATCACCAAGTAATATAACACATTTCAGCAAGTGTTATCATTTTGAGGTGAATACTGACGGTATATATGAAGGTTATGTATGATAAACAATAACAACACAGCGCAGAAAGGGTAGCCAGTAGTTAGGGTCTCTATATAAATGACTGAGTGACTGACTAAATGAGTGACTTAATTACTGATTGACTGACTCAGAAGCACCGAAAATATAGCCAGGAGTTGGCCTGTGTTATATATTATATATAACACATACTCTTGCCTACATATTTACCTTCAGTGTTATGTGTGGTGACGATGAGCGTCTGTCTATACACATCCTGGCCAGGCTCTAAGATATATTAATTATGATAAACAACAACCCGCATCACCGAAAGAGTCGCCCAAAACGCCTGTGCTATTTTCACGCCACAAATTCCTCCTAGTAATAAAACAAAACAAAAACGAAACCCTCTTAGTAAAATTACCTTAAAAATAGAAATAAATAGAATAAAGACATATTTGTATATATTGCATGGAAAACAAAACCATCTTAGTAAAATTACCTTAAAAATAGAAATAAATAGAATAAAGACATATTTGTATTAGCTATATATTGCATGGAAAACAAAACCCTCTTAGTAAAATTAGTTGAAAATTGAAAAATATAAATATAGACACATACATTTGCGGTAGTTACGTATGTCACTGGTTGAAATTTCCAGCAAAAAAAACGATGAAATAATTTATAGCAAAGTACTGAGAAAGGAAAATTGTGTGGTAGTATTCTGAAAGGTAGTAAGTATTCTGAAGTATTTTGTGGTAGTATTCTGAAAGGTAGTAAGTATTCTGAAGTATTTTGTGGTAGTATTCTGAAAGGTAGTAAGTGTTCTGAAGTATTTTGTGGTAGTATTCTGAAAGGTAGTAAGTGTTCTGAAGTATTTTGTGGTAGGTAGTATTTTGGAAATGAAGATCCGAGAGAGTAATGCAGAAAGGGAAAAAACATACTATATAAAAAAAATGTTAATCAGTAGCTACATGAACCTCACCTTTTGTGGACATTTGGGAACACCAATATCAGGCAGATCAACAATAATAACAACAACTACAACACATAATAACAATAATAATAATAATAATAATAATAATAATAATAATAATAATAATAATAATAATAACAATAATAATAATAATAATGGATAATAATAATTTTGAAGGATTTAAATCAAGAAGAATTAAGAGTACAGTTTATTGCTATGAATGAATAATGTAAAAGTGTGTGTGTGTGTGTGTGTGTGTGTGTCGTTCACCCATGGTCTTGTCCACGCCAAGGGGGACAGTAACCGCCCAAATTTGTCAGTCAAAAATCCCTGTGAGCGATCGAGCGAGGATTCGAACCGGCTACCCACAGAATGACAAGCCAACGCTCTATCTACTTGACCATCGTGACGGTGTGTTTCAGTATGTGTGTGTGTGTGTGTGTGTGTGTTGTGTGTGTGTGTGTGTGTGTGTGTGTGTGTGTGTAAGGAAAGGAAGGATTACCCACATAAAAAGTGAAATTTTTTAAACACGCACTTACCTTACGGCGAACTTGGTGGTGGTGGTGAAGCTGGTGCTGATGTACGTACAAACACAAAGCACATACACATTCTACCCTATTCACACATGAGGAGAACAGTTGCTATTAACCTCTTGAGACCCAGAACGTAATTTCCTTTGTAATTTGGGTACCATTAGACGATTTTTAGTGACTATAAGTAATATTTTATAGATATGACCTGTTTAGTATCCTTGTCAACTAACTAATTTGGTATATTCAGTTACTTTTCATAATTTTATGGCTAACAAACAACAGACAATTTTTTTATAGCAAAGAAAAGATCTGGGCGTGAAGGGGTTAATCTCTATTTCAAGCTCTCCCTCTCATGTTGGTAGCTATGTATGTGCGTGCGTGTGTCCGTAAAGTTAGATCTGCGGACTTTATGTTGTGGAGGGTGTTGTGGGCGTGGTGGGCGGGCGGTGGGCGTGGTGGCATATTTTTTTTTTCATCCACAAATTTTCTTACTTTTTCATTATTTTCACTAATTTTCTATTTAACTTTTTAATTTTTTTACCTGCTCACTATTTTCACTTATTTTCTATTTCACTTGTTTTTTTTACTTTCTCACTAATTTCACTCACTTTTTATTTCACTTGTTTTTTACTTTCTCACTATTTTCACTCGCTTTTTATTTCACTTTTTTTTACTTTCTCACTATTTTCACTCACTTTTATTTCCTTTCTCACTATTTCACTCCTTTTATTTCCTTTTTTTACTTCTCACTATTTTCCCCCATTTACTTTCTCATATTTCACTCACTTCTTTCTTTTTTACTTTCACTTATTTTCTATTTCGCTTTTTTTACTGTTTCACTATTTCACTCTTTTATTCCTTTATTTCTCACTTTTTACTTTCTTTCACTAATTTCACTCACTCATTTCACTTTACTTCTACTTTCTATTTACTTTTATTTATTTTCTTCACTCATCTTAACAATACAAAATCACTATTTATATTTCACTTCTTATCTTTTCACTATGATGCAAAAATGATTTACTTCTTATTTCTCACTTTCTCTAGCTTTCTTTCTCACTAATTTCACTCACTTTCTATTTCACTTTCTTAGCTTCTCACTTTCTTTAGCTTTGATTTGATTTTTAATTTAATTTAGCTTATACTGTCTCACTAATTTCACTCATTTTCAAAACTGCAGTTGTACAATTTTAAACTTATGTTTTTCTCATCGTAAACATGACAAATTCATATTATAATCATACATCGTTGTCGTCATAGGGAATGGCAAAAAAAAGGAATAATAAAAATGATGAAAATAAACATATATCACTTAGGAAAAATAATCACTTTATTTTCGGGACTAGAATGAGGTTAGGTAAGGTATGAGTAAGGTAAGGTAAGGTAAGGTTAAGGTAAGGTAAGATTAAGGTGATTAAGGTAGGGTAAGATTAAGGTAAGGTTAAGGTAGGCAGTGGCGGATTTAGGCATGGGCAATCGCCCAGGGCGGCATCGACGCGGGGGCGGCATGGAGCGTCCGCAAAGATATATATAATAATAGTATAGATATATATATTGATATATATGATATATATATATTTATTATATATATAATATATATAATAATAATTATTATTATCATTATAATAATAATACATTACTTTTGCTTCTCGCTTAACTCTCTCTCGGAGAGAAATGAAAGAGAGAGAAGAGGAGAGAGAGAGAGAGAGAGAGAGAGAGAGAGAGAGAGAGAGAGAGAGGAGAGAGAGAGAGAGAGAGAGGAGAGAGAGAGAGAGAGAGAGAGAGAGAGAGAGAGAGAGAGAGAGATTCATAAACACGGTATTAGCCGACGTGTACAAAACCATTCGGGTTGTCTTTCAGAGCATCATACTAATTACGGGTAACTTGTGCCCGTCTCCCAGACAGACAACTTGTCATCCCCTTTTTCACTCACAAGACTCGCGGTGACACAACGACTTAATCTGGTGATTTATAAAATAAAATGTCTAACACTTCTGTGGACAAAATAAAACTGTGCAAGCACATCGTGATCAGTGTGTTGGTGGCCGTGGGGGTGGCCCTCGGTGCCCTCCTCTGGAGCGCCTGGCAGGACGCCCTGAGGGACGCCTAGCGGCTGTCCGAGGTGGTGCAGGCGTGGGACCACAAGGCGCTGCACGCCACTGTGGCATGGCAGCTACGGGGGCTCCTGGCTCACCAGGGGTGGCTGGGACCTCTGCGCCCCGTCCCACCTCGAGACCCCCGGGAAGCCTGCGTGGCCCCAGGGGATGTGCCGTGGTGGAACCGCCTGGTGAGACTAAGCGGTTCCTCGGCTGCCTGGAGGTGGAGGTGGCGAGGGCCGAACACGAGCACGAGGAGTTTGAATCAAACTCCTTTGTTTTGCTCTGTTTTTCCTCGGATTTGTTGCCCTGTTGGTTGTCCGGAGCTTCGTTTCTTACTTTTCTTGGGGCGGAACCAAGAAAGTGAAGCAAGATCTGTGTGCCGATGCTGCAGGCGTCGCAGCAGAAGCTCCAGACCAGGATAACACAGAGGCTGATCAGAATGAGACCGACTCTTCTGAAATGATTGATGAGGAACCATCAGAGGATACTGACGTGACAACTTCACGTGTCATGGAGCAGCGCGGGGAGACGCGCGACCACGCCGAGGACCTTGTCGAGGATCCACAGGAACAAGAAGCCCCGGCGGAAAGGAAAGGCTCTAAGAAGCGTACCAAACGGAAGAAGAAGAAAACTCTTGTTACAAGTGAAGAGCCTGAGGACGACTCCGGCGTGTGGCACACTGTGTGTAGAAAGCAGAAGAAATGCCGTGACAAGGAGTCAGACAAGGAGGAAGGCACCAAGGCTGTGCAGGAGAGCGTCGCGCCTCCAAAGCCAGCCAAGAAACGCGTTAAGGGCCGGCGACAAGCAGTGCCAAAGGACACCTCCCAAGTACAGGTGCGCAACTCCTGGAAGGAAGACACGGTGACGGTGTTGCTGCCGGTGCCACCGGGCAGACGGCAGCACGTCATCGGCCCACGGGGGAACACTGTCCAAAAGCTGAGACAGGACTACCCCAGCGTGCGTGTGACGGTGCCCCTGCCCCAGGATCGCACCTCAAACCATGTCACCCTCACAGGCCTTAAGAGTCAGGTGGCCGCTGCCGCCAAGGACATCACTGGCCGCCTGGAGGCTGTCGAGGCACAGCTGCGTGAGGCAGCCGAGCGTCGTAAGGCGGCCAGAACAAAGGCGGTCCTTGACGTGGCCCCTGACATGCGGCGCCACGTGGTGGGCCCCGGGGGCGAGGCCCTGATCAGGCTGGCACAGGAGTACCCCGGGGTGAGGGTGTCGGTGCCCCCCGCCACCAACACAGAGTCCCGCCAAGTAAGGATCACGGGGCCTCCCGCCGAGGTGGCCGCCGTGGAGGCCTGCCTCAAGGCACGCCTGCAGGCGGCGGAGCGGCGGCGGCTACAGCGGCTACTGAAGCTCTACAGGCAACAGTATAGCGGCTATGCGGCGGCCAAGAAGTGAGGAGCTCGCTGATGATCACGTCATGACTCCCTCCTTGATGTCCTCCCCGCCGTGACCCGTGGTTCACGCTGTGACCCAACACGGTGACCTCCGAACGCCTGGTACGCCACGCCTTGTGACCCATGTCCGGGTGTCTCCACTACTAGGTGGTGACAATGATTACTACCTCATGTGTCTTTGATCTCTTTTCTTAAATCTGGTTATTTTTCTTGTACTACTTGTCTTATAATTGCCAAGGCTGACACTGCATGTTGTTTGTTGCCAGGAATTCCCGACATCTCGTTGTATATCTAGGGTGTTTCCATTCGTCAAAATGTTTAATAGTTCTGTTTAATTATTTTTAATTTTATAATATATATATTTAATAATTTGTTATTGTTTCTAAATTATTTTTGTAAAAATATCACTAAGACAAAATAAGTCACGATGAAAAAGTCGAAGAAAAAGAAAAAAATATTAAATCTTACTATAAGTCTTACTATAATCAAAGATTCTTTACCACATAGAGGGTCTTTGCTATAATTCACCGTCTGTCCGTCTGTTTGTGTGTATTCAGTGTAGTCATCCTTGAGATGGCTGTAAGCTATATTAGGCCAGATTGATCCAATTTCTTCATAGTTCAGAAAATTGGGTTTTTTTTGCAGCCTGGGGCATAGGCCTACCCGGCATAGGAGACACTTTTGTGTTTCTAATTTTCAACTTCCCCCCCCTCTCTCTCTCTCTCTCTGCCTCGAGGAAGATGGAAGGAGAGAGAGAGATTCATAAACACGGTGCTACGTGTACAAAGCCATTCGGATTGTCTTTCAGAGCAGCATACTTATTACGGGTAAGTTTTGCTAGTGATAACAATAATAAATATTAATAATAAATAATAAGTAATTTTGTAGTTCCTAATATCTTAATAAAAAAGTAAAGGGTTGCCCAGGGCGTCACACAAGCCAGGACCGCCACTGAAGGTAGGGTAAGGTAAAGTGAGGTGGGATAAGGTAAGATTCAGGTAAGGTAAGGTAAGTGAGGTGAGGTACGGTAGGGTACGGTAGAGATAAGGTAAGGTAGAGGTAAGGTAATGGGCCTCGTTTGGGTGGGGGACAGGAAAACTTGTCGAACTCGGGTCACCGAGAACGCCACTCGGAGACGCAAACCACTCTGTTACCGCCTCCCCTGTGCAGGGGCTTGCAACACTGCGCGGATAACACCAATAAATATGGTAATCCTTAACTTAGGTTAGGTGGTCAGGGATAGTGTTATAGTTAATGGTAGAATAATATTAATAAACAAATGATTAATTAAATGATTGCAAGGTTAATGATAAGTTAATGATAAAGATAACGTTAGATAATGATGGCCTAAAAGGTGCGTTACAATGGTGATATGCAGCTGCAGCGCGATACCCATGGGTCCGTTTTCTGTTCCCAGCATCCTGTCCTATTCAGAACTAGGCTATCTTCTATTTCTTTCCCACTTGTGTTAGATTTTCATGTAATTTCTTAATAATCTGAAATTATTTTTGAACTAAATCCCTTTTATTAAGGGGAGCCTTACCCTAAACTGGCACATTCCCTTTTTTTTTGGCATTAAATCAATTACCCTAGGTACCGTAAACGGAGGAAAAAATCCCAAGCTTAATTGAAAAAAAACTATAAATCTGAGTATTATTTCTACCGAACTACCGTAGATAACACTATAGTCGCCAGTCACTCGCCACTACACTAATGTCGCCAGGCACAATATATTACGAATTTTAGCATCACTACAGACTTTTATGTGCCACTGAAGACATGTAGTGTGATGTACATAATATAAACTACTGTGCATGTCTCTTCAATGGCACATAAAAGTCTGTAGTGATGCTAAAATTCGTAATATATTGTAGCCTACCTGACGACATTAGTGCAGTGGCGAGTGACTGGCGACTATAGTGTTATCTACGGTAGGCCTAACACTACGTATTACTTCTACATGAACACCTCCTTGCCGAAAAAAACGATTATCAAGTTATTGAAAAACATCAAAATAGTCACAATAATAAAAAAACGAATAAAAAAATGTTCGTCCTTCCAACAGTGAAGTTCAGAAAATTCAATTACCATCAGTTACCAAATCAGTTAATACCGACAACTAGATAATTTAGGTGGCCAAGGTTAATGAATTGTTCACGGGAGGAAAGCAGAAGTTGAATTAGAGTGATGAATGCCTGTAGACCACCGAGATAGCTGCATGAGTATTATTATTTGATTAAGGTGATGAAAAGTTTGAGAAGGAAAGCACTGCGGGGGAATAACACCTTATACCTATTACCTATTTATTACCTATTAAAGCTATTACTTACCTATTACCGATGTATGACTCAATATGTAGACACGGCTGCACTATATGACGAAGGCGAGACGTATTTGTGTGTGTATATAAGCCATTTACAGCGGGACACACGCAGTTTCACTTACCCGCAAGCTTCCCCGCCATGGCTACCAAAACTCCCGCACCGCCCCGACGAAATTCAGGACAAAACACTAATTCACTTAATATCTCCCTTAACAGTGTAAAAATGAAGAATAAACTAATGAAATAAAGTTAGACGTACAATAATAATAGTGAAATAAAGAAGACTTATTTGTGTGTGTATATAAGCGAAAAGTTTCACACACTTGCAAGCTTCCCCGCCATGGCTACCAAAACTCCCGCACCTCCCCGACGAAATTCAGGACAAAACACTAATTCACTTTAAATCTCCCTTAACAGAATGTAAAAATGAAGAATAAACTACTGAAATAAAGTTTGACGTATAATAATAATAATGAAATAAAGAAGACTTATTTCTGTAGGTATATAAGCCAATTTCGGCGGGACACTCACGAAAAGTTTCTCACCACTCATAAACTTTCCCGCCATGGCTGCCGATACTCCCGCACCGCCCCGACGAAATTCAGGACAAAATACTTATTCACTTTCAATCTCCCTTAAAAAAATTAAAAAAATGAAAATTAAACTAATGAAATATAGTTATAATACAAATATCATAATAGCAAGGAATTTCTAAAAAAAAAGTATAATTATGGTAAGGTTAATTTGGTTTTAGCGGCACTTTAATTTGTACTCTTCAATTCATGTCTGACAGTCTGACTGAATTTGCACACATACACCTAGCAATACCACCTTACTATTTTCCGTGAAACCTACACGTGGTAGTTCCTGTTACTTAACACTACCTACATCCACCTTTCATCCCCATCCATGAATTTATCCAGACTCCTTTTAAAGCTCCCTAATGACTCCGCACTAACCACCTGACGACTGAGTCCATTCCAATCATTTACCACTACGTACGCGGTACTTTACTCTTCTCCCGGTGTGACACAAGGAAGATAGGATAAGGAAGGAAAAGAAGATAAGGACATAGAAAGATGAGGAGGAAAAAAGATCAACTAGTAAGTAAAAATATATACACTGAGGACACCAAAAGCACCCGTGACATCCTGTATAGACGTGTTTTGAGACAATAAAACAATCAACGCAATTCCCGTACTCTTATATGTTCCTTGATGTGACAGGCCCGCCACCCAAGGAAGATGGTCCTCTTTCCTTCCTTTCCTATACGTAGAAAGATGAGGAGAAAAAAAGATCAACCAGTAAGAGAAAAAATAAATACATTCTTTCTTCCTACTCTTTCCTTGGGTGGGATAAGGCGTATTTTGTGACTACATTACAAAGGAGAATTATACTTATTTAAGCTCCGCCCACTTATTTTCTACTATTTTGCGTGTACAGAAAAGAGACCAGATGCACTTTCTCGAGTAAAAGTATACTTGTCTTAGGAATAATATACTCTTTTGGGTGTGGGTGGTCCTTTCAAGAGCCTGGCCAATTAGATCGCGCGCATGAGAAAATCTTATCAGACCCTCCTGTAAATGTTTCTGTTTTCCTTTAAATCTCATCCAATTCAACATTCATTACATGCGCACGACATGCAAAGGATACTGTATTTAATTAGGAGTAGGTAAGGAGTAGAGTAGGTAACCTCTTCCATGTTCCTGGCCGCACCCACACTGTTGCTCCCGCCAGCCTTCAAGAGGGGTAAGACCATGGGTAGTTACCTCCATGGGGGTAAGGGTGTCCAGGAATAAAGAGGCTTCATAAGACAGGTGTGTGTGCACTGTATTGCGTCATGGCTACAGGTGTACTACAGGCAGGGGAAGGGGAACCATCTGGGGGGTCTGGGGGGTGACAAGGGGGGACCTTTGCCTCTTTCTGACAATAGGAATAAACAGCCTCCTTTTAGAGACAACAGGAGACAGTAGGGTCATAAAAAGAGTATCATAAAATAGAGAGAGATCTGTGCTAACAATTATGTTCTTATTTACAGTATAATCAACATGAGCCAACAATAGACATCTCTGTGCAGTAGTTACTTACATCCTAAAGCTGAAGTAAGAAAATATATTTGTAGCAGAAAGGTTCATTTCTTTGTAGTGTCAAGTGTCCCGTGCCGGTGGAAAAGTTCAGTGCAATTGTGGTGTGTAAAAATTACCACATTGCATAAAAAAAATTGGGCCAAAATTGCCTCAAAAAATTCATAAATAAAAGTTTATGCCAAAAGGCTCAAGGGCACTGCATCATGGAAAAATATTTGGGTGAAAAATAAAATAGTTTGTCAATTTTATGTATTTAACAATATATAAAACAAAAATATCTGACAACAAAATGCCTCACACTCGGCACTATGAATTCATGCAACATTACAAAAAATGTTGAAAATTATGTTTTTGGCACAGAATTAATTGCACACGTTTGGACTACAATACATTGGAGTGACACAGACTGGACCGGGCGTCGCCTCTCCCGTAGATAACACTAAAGACGCCAGCCACTCGCCACTGCACTAATGTCGCCAGGCACAATATATTACGAATTTTAGCATCACTACAGACTATTATGGGCCACTGAAGAGACATGCACAGTAGTTTATATTATGTACTATGGGTAAAACAAGTGTCAGTGCACTATATGCGTGAAACATTCTGACACTACGGAACGAAGAAAACGAAAACCCTCCCATATCATCAGCATTTGACCGAATGTTTACAGTATTCATCGGACCCCTATGCACCGATACTTGTTTTACCCATAGTACATCACATTACATGTCTTCAGTGGCACATAAAAGTCTGTAGTGATGCTAAAATTCGTAATATATTGTGCCTGGCGACATTAGTGCAGTGGCGAGTGACTGGCGACTATAGTGTTATCTACAGTACACAGCTTTGGGTCACCAGCGAAGGGCTAATTTATGAGGGTAAAAAATGACGGGAATAAACATGCATTACACTTTTCCTCTCAATCCTACTAAACACTTAAGCTAAGAGAACATTTAATACCTAACAATGCAATCATTACCCAACATCCACAACACCGTGATGAACTATTATGCTTGTTAGGAAGTTAGAGTGTGTAGAAGTTAGTAGTAGTAGTAGTAGTTAGAGTGTGTGTGTAGAAGTTAGTATTAGAAGTAGTAGTAGTTAAGAGTGTGTGTAGAAGTTAGTAGTTAGCAGTAGAAGTAGTTACAGTGTGTGTGTAGAAGTTAGTAGTTAGAAGTAGAAGTAGTAGTAGTAGTAGTAGTTAGAGTGTGTGTGTAGAAGTTAGTATTAGAAGTAGTAGTAGTTAAGAGTGTGTGTAGAAGTTAGTAGTTAGCAGTAGAAGTAGTTACAGTGTGTGTGTAGAAGTTAGTAGTTAGAAGTAGTAGTAGTAGTTAGTGTGTGTGTGTGTTAGAAGTTAGCAGTTAGAAGTAGAAGTAGTAGTAGTTAGTGTGTAGAAGTTAGTAGTTAGAAGTAGAAGTAGTAGTAGTTAGTGTGTAGAAGTTAGTAGTTAGAAGTAGAAGTAGTAGTAGTTAAGAGTGTGTGTGGAAGTTAGTAGTTAGAAATAGTAGTAGTTAGTGTAGAAGTTAGTAGTTAGAAGTAGTAGTAGTTAGAGTGTGTGTGGAAGTTAGTAGTTAGAAGTAGTAGTAGTTAGAGTGTGTGTGTGGAAGTTAGTAGTTAGAAGTAGAAGTAGTTAGAGTGTGTAAAAGTGTATTATACTTGTACGGAAGGACACAAAGCAACGTAGGAGCATAACTTATGGCTGCACACGCTCACCTACACTGAAGCAAGTCAACAAGTGTTTGAGCTTTGTAGGAGTAAGGGCTGGCTGGGGAATGGGATGCAGGACTCGACTTCAAGGACTTCTTCTTGTGACCTTAGTTGTATGACCTTTGTCGTTTAGTATCGCTTCATAGGTCCTCTGTGCCATATGACCTCTGATGTCTGGCACATTCACCTTTTTTGGCATTAAATCAATCACAGGTCCTCTTCAAACTTCGTCTCCTTAGTTAACAGACTTGTCAACTCTTCCCTTGGTTATTGCACCTGGGATATTACTAAAACATTTCAATTTTTGTTTTGGTTTTGACGCCTCACACATTCGCTACTTGAAACAGATGGACAGTCATGGGTTAAGGTGGAATCCGCGTCCGATTCCTTCGCCACGTCGACAGAATCCTAATGTCTTGACTGCTTTAATCTTTCATACTTCCTTTTTACTATGCCATTAGATTTCTGGTTCTCTTCCTATTACTACTCAACCAAAAACATTATGCAGTCACGGGCTAAGGTGTAGTAGTCCCTTGCCTCAACACAGGCCTTGAGGATGACTGCCTTCTGCTTACACTCCTGAATAACAAACGTTCTTATAGAGGAGCCACATGCTTCTGATTTTCTTTATCTTCCTATCTATGCATGCCTCCTTATCACTAGCCCGTCAGGGTGGCAAGGTTGGTAGAGATGTGAGCTTGCAATGTGTAGCGTCCCTGTGCATTCGGTCAGCGGTTCGAGTCGCCTAGTTCGTGCTGACGTGGCGGCGCTTTGTATAGTCAATAACCTTGTAGTTGGTACTTGCAAAGTGTCTAGATAGGATGAAAACCTTATCTTATCTTATCCTTATCACTAGTATCACTGCCTGTTGAAACTCTTCCATGGCATAACCAGAAATGATCTGTAGTCCAATTGTTTTGCTATTCACATATTTCTTAACTCTTGCATCCATCTCATATATTTTTCAGTTCCCCGCTTGGTTCTCCCATTCCGTGGCCAGCCTTCCCTTACAATTGTTCCCTCAGTGGTACTTATCTATATACATATTTGTATTTATCCTATCTTTAAGCCTACACCACCTTATGAGTATTGCGCCTCAGCTATTTATAAATTCATGGTCGGTACATTTTGCTCTCACACCACCTCCATCGGATAATACCGTGTAAATTCTCAGCACAGAGTGGCAACACAGTGCTGCTCTTTAGTGATCAATGAACGACCAACACACTGTATCTTAGCTGCTTGAATCTTAGGTCAGCAAAGGGTCAATGTGAACTTTTGATACAGTTGCATTGAGGAAGGAACACAACGGTCATCCACACAGTGACACAAAAAGACTTGAGACGTTTGTCATCTCAGTAACAATAACAACAAAACTGACTACCACTTAGTCTGTGATCTGATATGCTATGCTACAACTGTGATTGTTATTGCAGTTCTGAACAAATATACACATGCTTGTAATACATCTAGCAATGGTTTTCTATACATAATGAAGTAAACTTTCAACAATGTTGAGTTTATGACTAAAGTGCGTTAGTAATACAAAAAAGCTACATTTTTTAATCCATAAAAGCACAGTCAGCTGCAGACAGCTGGACACATGGCTACAGCTGGACAAATCTGGCTTACACTCATACACTGCTGGTCGATGGTCTGGAGCTTGGTTAAGATTACATCCAGCTGGAACTTTATCAGATCCAGTCCTGTAGTGGAATTCTTGAAGCCATCCTAAGCATCCTAACCGTCCAAACTTGTTATTGACAGGAAAAAAGTCAAAATCCATAAAACATACTCAACGGCTGAATTTACTGATTGAATTACCATTTGAAAGAAACAATAACACTATATTTAGCAGGCAACTATGATGGATGATTCCGCTAGATTCCAAACTCGATACGTATATGGCGTATGACATAACATTGATTTATGATACTCAGGAGCTATGACACTTATCTGCCATAACTATGACACACGCTTCGAGAATTCCACTACCGGAGCTCCAAGGCATCACAAGCTCTTCATGCTGACTAAAGCTGCACAAAATACACGTTATCCTATCATCGCGGTGACTTGCCTCTTCCACAAAACTATAGTTGGACCGGCTTAAACTGGCAGTCTGGGTGGTCGCCTGAGGCCTCCAATAGTATATATATTGTACATATAATATTTACGTTAAAATTGCATCAATACGTGTATATATATCTCTTTTGTGATGCCTTTTACAAATATCCTAAAAGTTAAACTCAATTATTTTATAGCAGACTGCCAGCTATACCAGATACCAGACTGCCAGTTTGAGCCGGTCCAACTATAGCAGCCTATGTTCCCTCTGCAGCATGTCAATGACTATTTGTTACCAAGGCCAGATTGCCATTTACCTTTGCCAGATTTCCCTTTGAGCCACGCCTACATCCAGCCTTCCCTGTAGCTCACTGTGCACTGTGACATGAGACCTTGACACCTGGATCACCCCACACCTCACCCTTCCCGGGGCAATAACATCTACACGCCATTACACGACAGTTTCACCCCCATACAAAGATAATTCAAATAAAATATAATACAAGGGGCAAATGTATATATAAATATAGTACTATGTAATATATATATATATGAAGTGTGTGCTGATATACAAGAAAATAAAACCGTCAGCAGCACTCCAAGGGTTTGGCACAACCACCTCCTGGTTCTTCATTCCTTGAACTGCCAATGTGAGTCATCAAAATAGATTCAAATATATTACTCTAACAACTGCCTCACTTCTTTATCAAATACACTTCAGTCTTACTATTCAGTATTAATACTGGTGATAATTCTGGACAAACATGTTATTCACAACACACCCAATGTGAAGAACAGTACTACCTCGGCTCTAGTAACCCCTTCACGCCCAGATCTTTCCTTGGCTATATAAAATTGTATGTTGTTACCCATAAAACTACGAAAACTAACTTAATATACCAAATCAGCTAGTGGACAAGGATACCAAACAGGTCATATCGATAAAATATTGCTCATATTAATTAAAATTGTCTAATGGTAGTCAAATTACAATGGAAATTACGTTCTGGGCCTCAAGGGGTTAAACAGCTGCCTAAACACTGGCTACCGGGGACTAAATGTGAAATGTGGAGACAAAATGTGACGTGCTTTTGTGTTTCATGTGAATCCCAACTGTTGCTGAAACTGAATGACTAACTATGCACGAGATCATCTTAACAATTCTCAAAGCTTTACTAACGGACGCAAAACAAAATGGAATGCAAATATTTTTCTGACAAAAATTGAGCATAAAAGTGAATTTCACATTGTGTGTCATAACATTACCATCGGGAAGCCCTCGCTGTCACTAAAGGTTAGGAGAATTTGGCACTTTGAGGACAGACACACTCACAATCAATAGCAACAGTTATCCATTTCATATCAAGCAACCTCTAACCGACGGGTGTGCTGGCGGGTGTTGGTCACTCAGGACGACGGTTTAAAGCAATATGGCTGTACTTCCCAATGCCATATATACTTTCTTCTTTCTCTTTAACATTAGTTTATATAGCAACAATTATCCATTACATATCAATTAACCTCTAACCGACGGGTGTGTTGGCGGGTGTTGGTCACTCAGGACAAGGGCTTGAAGCAACATGGCTCTCCTCCCAATGCCATATATACTTCTTCTTTCTGTTTAAGGGCTTGAAGCAACATGGCTCTCCTTCCTAATGCCATATATACTTCTTCTTTCTGTTTAACATTAGTTTTTCCCATAATCAATTTTTATGAGGTTAGACGTCCGATGATACGCTTCCAACTATCTCTATCCTCAACTTCTTCAATACTTCTTCTTTAAACTCTCAATGCCATATATCCACAAATACCAAACCTTGACTTTTGAAGTATAAACCGCAAGATGCGCTCATTCTTCTACAACGATAGCGTCATTGTCAGAATTGTAGATGTCATATTTAAGACGTGGTTAGAGGAAGAATAACATTACAGCCACTCCCTGGTCACCCAGTGTGCCTCCACTGCACTGCTAGTGACTGAGGCTGCAGAGTGTGACTGTCTGCCCAACACCTCTGTATCACTTCACATATGAAGCTGCTTTTCTATAGCATTTTCGAACATCCTTTTCCAACTTTGTTTGTGGCGCTTATGTGGAGTGAAGGTAACTGGCCTTCATCTACTCATGCATCGGGATGAGATCAAAACTTTATCATCCTGGAATCTGGCTGTCTGCTGGATGGGGAAGGACAGTGATAGGGAGCAGCATAGTAAGAGTAGGCAGCTCTTGGTGAACACAGCTGCAGTGCACTACTGTTTGCTTGGAGGTGCAGGGATCCTCTGGACACACCCGTGCCTCACCCATCGGTCCCTGGATGCACGAACATGAACACCACCCGCCGGATGAGGGTTAATACCACAGTCCTGCCTTCTTGACCAATGGATGAGGTGTCTGATCGTAAACTTTAAACAATGGAGCTGTTTTTCGTATGTGTATGCCATATCAAAAGCCATATTAAAGCCTTTCCTTATGTATGTGTATGCCATATCAAAGCCTACCACCAAATACTTTCCTTAAACTATTCACATTATATTTCCTGCACTCAGTATGCACTTAACTGACAAACAGTATCTGCACATGAGACTCACCTATTTCATTATACTAGCTATAATATCCATGTGTTATGCTTCACTGGTAAGTAATCTTTAACCTAAAGCTTCCTACAACCCACAGAGTAATAAAGCAACTTCTTTGTGAACAACAATTTCCACAAACTTGCCTAGAGTTAACCAGCATGTGGTAAAACAATAATGAGGTTGAACTCTTTGTTGCGGTTACTACAGCATAACGCACCCAGCCAGCAAGTTAGACTGTGATGCAATGAAGCAATCCAATAATACATAGGCTTGATTGGCTATCCAAGCACCTACATGTATAATCTATTTTATTTAATATGGTCAAAATGCAGTAAAGATGCCGTGCCCCCTGCCTTACCCCCTTCTCTACGGGGCAGCTGATTGGTGCATTCATTCTTCAACATGTGTACAGATTACTCTCATCATCATCACTACCAAACACACCATCACCACTACACAACAGCACATTAACACTGTACATTTTGACCATAGTAACCCCTTGAGACCCAGAATTTTCCTTTACTATAAAAATGTGTCTGTTGTTAGCCATGAAATTACGAAAAGTAACTGAATATACCAAATTAGTTAATGAACAAGGATACTAAACAGGTCATAGCTATAAAATACTGCTTACAGTCACTAAAAATCGTCTAATGGCAGTCAAATTACAATGAAAATTACATTCTGGGCCTCAAGGGGTTACATAAAATAGACTATAGTGTGTTAGCTGCATAGTACTTGTACGTACGGGGTCCCTAAGAGTCACAACACTAACATTAACAACAGAACGACTCCACAACCACGGCGGAGCAACGACCACCCTGCAGACGCCTTACTTGTTCCGTGCCTGTGCTGCGGCGTGGTGGGAGGTGGAGGCGGCGGCGGCGGCGGCACTGTCTGCGTTGTGATTGTGTACCATCGTGAGCAGCGGGGTGTTATTACCATTGATGTCGCCATTATTATTAATTTGGAAGTTTGAGGGGAGGAGGGGTGTCAGGATGGCTAGGGGGGAGTTGTCGCCGAATCCCCCTTGATTGAGGTCGTCCCGGGAGCAGTAGGGGGGAGGAGGCGCCCCAACAACCTGCCGGGGAGGATGCAGGTCATTGGTGGTCTGGATTAATTTATTTAATGCCAAAAAAAAGAAAAAAAGGTGAGTGTGCCAGACATCAGAGGTCATATGGCAGTATGGCAAAGCATAAAAAGGGGAGGGGTTATAGAGAAATAGTGAAACGGTGAGGGAAGGGGAGAGCACGGAATGTTACAGCAGGATGGTTAGATCAGATGCAGGATGTGTATTTGTTGGAGGAAGGTTAAATTTTCTAGGGAGAAGGAGGGGAATAGGAAGGAGGAGGAAGGAGAGGGAGGAAGGTGTTCTGCAGGAGTGAACTGGATCAAAAGTGAGAGTAAAAAGTGATATAGAATGAGGTAGTCTGGGCATGGACGAGTTAGGATCCAGAAGAAAAGCATGAAGCAAAGAGAAGGTCGATACACAAGAGGACATATGATATTTAGGATATGCCTGAACAACATAAAGAAGTACAGCTTCCCTCATAGAAATGTAGAAGTTTGGAATGGCCTAAATGAGGAGGTGATATCGGCAAATAATGTGCACCAGTTGACAGAAAGACTATAAATGTAGATACGGAGACGGGACCACACGAGTGTAGCTCAGGCCCTGTAAAACACAACTAGGTAAATAAATGACACTGAAGGATTAAATGAAAGGTGGGAAGACAGATTAACAGCAAAATGTGCGTCAGAAGGTGTACAAGGGATTCAGAAGGCTGGAAGGAGAAGGGAGTGTCTGGAGAGAGAGGTTCGGCTGAAAGTTTATTTATTGAGTTTATGATGAGTTTAGTCACAACCTGATTATCTTAACCCCTTCGCACCCAGATCTTTCCTTTACTATATAAAATTGTCTGTTATTAGCCATAAAACTACGAAAAAGTAACTAAATAAACCAAATTCGCTAATGGACAAGGATATTAAACAGGTCATATCTATAAAATATTGCTTATACTAGTCACTAAAAATCGTCTAATGGTACCCAAATTACAATGGAAATTACGTTCTGGGTCTCAAGGGGTTAATGTTCTGAATAATAATCTCTGATAACCTACACACCTTATGGCTCTAGATAACAACAACAGATAACCTGAGTGGCTATTTTCCGACTGAAAGCTTCTCTACTGTGATAAGGTTCTTCATGATAAGGATTCCAATCAGGTTATCATATATAATAGACACTGAGGGATCAATGAGTACAGTTACTATCATAAGATGCTTAACCCCTTCATGCCCAGATCTTTCCTTTGCTATATCAAAAATTGTCTGTTGTTAGCCATAAAATTACAAAAAGTCACTGAATATACCAAATTAGTAAGTGGACAAGGATACTAAACAGGTCATAGCTATAAAATATTGCTTACATTCACTAAAAATCGTCTTATGGTACCCAAATTACAAAGGAAATTACGTTCTGGGTCTCAAGGGGTTAACACTGAAAGTTTCTCTACTGTGGCTCTCTTTATGATAAGGATTCCACTCAGGGTATCATATATAATAGACACTGAGGGATCAATGAGTCGTTGGGGTGTGTTGGGCAGCTGGGAGTACTGGGGGGCTGGGAGTGGTGCGAGGGGGGGACAGTCAGTTACATCCCCTTTCTATGACTTAAATCCTTTCAAGAGAGGAGTAACAACACACCTCCCAAACTAAATTGGCCCATCCCTGTTTTTCTATTCTCTTACTGTCTTCTTTACAGGGACTGGCAACTAAACGGACTTATTATTACTTCCTCGTTTTTTGCTCTTGGCCAGTCCTTTGTGATGTAAAAAAAAAGATTAATAATAATACATAATTACTTCTTTTTTTCTCCCTTGGCCAGTCCTTTGTGATGTAAAAAAAAAAAATTACCTACTTATTTATTTCCCCTTGGCCAGTTTTTTGTGATGTAATAAAAAAATAAAAAAAAAAAAAAAAAAAAAAAAAAAATTACTTCCTTTTTTTTTGCCCTTGTCCAGTTCTTTGTGATGTAAAAAAAGAATATTACTTCTTTTTTTCCCCTTGGCCAGTTCTTTCTGATGTATATAAAAAAAAAAAAAAAAAAAAAAAAAAAAATCCTTCTTTTTTCTTGCTCTTGACCAGTTCTTTGTGATGTAAAAAAAAAAAAAAATAAAAAAAAAATAAATAAATAAATAAATAAATAAAAAAAAAAAAAAAAAAAACGATCATATAAGATGCTTAACCCTGGGGCTCACCTGGTGGTAGGCTGGGGGAGGTCCCTGGGGTGTGTTGGGCAGCTGGGAGTACTGGGGGGGCTGGGAGTGGTGCGAGGGGGGACACAGCACCACGCCGCCGCTGAACTGCCGCTGCTGCCGCGAAAACTGCTGCCTCTGCTCCTGGACAATCTCGGGCGCCAGGAGGTCCGAACGAAGACTCGGGATCCTCCTTTGAGTACATAAGAACACAAGAACATAAGAAAATAAGAACATAAGAACATAAGTACATAAGAACATAAGTACATAAGAACATAAGGAAGCTACAAGACGCCGTGAGACCTACACGAGGTAGTTCCTGTTACTTAACATTACCTACATCCACCTTTCATCCCCATCCATGAATTTATCTAGCCTCCCTTTAAAGCTCTCTAATGACTCTGCACTAACTACCTGTCTACTGAGTCCATTCCAATCATTTACCACTCTATTTGTGAACCACTTTTTCCCTATTTCTTTTTTAAATCTACGCTTTTCCAGCTTGAATCCATTACTTCTTGTTCTACCCTGGGTAACCCCTTCACGCCCAGATCTTTCCTTTGCTATGAATAATTGTCTGTTGTCGAGCCATAGAACTACGAAAAGTCACTGAATATACCAAATTAGTTAGTGGACAAGGATACTTAACAGGTCATAGCTATAAAATATTGCTTATAGTCACAAAAAATCGTCTAATGGTACCCAGATTACAATGGAAATTACGTTCTGGGTCTCAAGGGGTTAATAGCCGTAAGAACTTTTCCTACCTTGAGTATAGGGTGTCGGCGGTCCTCAGCTGGTACTGGTCTGTGGTGGAGGGGGGGGAGAGGGAGGAGCCCCAGCCGAAGGGACGGAGGGTGGCGGACCTGAGGCGGCTGAGGCGGTAGTGGGGGCGCGCGGAGAGGCCGTTGGAGCGCCACAGGTGGTAGCGCACACCCACGATGATGGCGACCGTGACCAAGTTTGCGACGGCCACGATGCAACCTGGAGGAGGGGAGGACGAAGGTAGGTCAGTGTCTGGTTCAAATGACAAAGTAAATATATGACGAGGACGAAGGTAGGTCAGTCAGTCATTGTCATCCCTATTCTGTCCATCTTCCTAATGCAAGAGTTAATCAATATCTTTACTCTTTCATCCCTTTCACTGGTAAACTCTGGAACTGAAACTCTCTTCCTGCATATGTTTTCCACCTTCCTACGACTTAAATCTTTTCAAAGGAGGATTGACAAGGCACCCATCGAACTAAATTGGCCCATCCCCCTTTCGTTATTCTCTTACTGTCTTCTTTATAGAGACTGGCAACTAAGTGGGCTTTTTGTTACCTCATTTTATTTGCCCTTGGACAGTCCTTTGTGATGTATTGAAAAAAATTGAATACAGTCAACAGGGATCTCTACTACAATGAGTCTTCTTACCCATGACCAGTGTAGAGTCGGGTTGTTGATTCCTGTGTTGCTGAAGACTCTGCTTGTAGTCCATGTAATAGAGGTCTGGGTCCAGGAGAGCTGCAAACACACATTTTATTCTTTTGAGTTTATGGTTGGCGATATTATTATTATTATTATTATTATTATTATTATTATTATTATTATTATTATTATTAGTAGTAGTAGTAGTAGTAGTAGTAGTAGTAGTAGTATAATTATTGTTATGATTATTATTGTGGGTGTTGTGAAAGGTATAATATAAGAAGAAAAAAGTAAAACAGACAAAATGGAAGGAGAAAGTGTGAAATTATGACAATAGAACAATAAAAAACAAAAATACTCCCGTAGTATTTGATAAACTGTATGAGACTGTTCTAAAGACTTATTGTTATTATTACTTAGATATACTTCGATACTATCATTACTTAAGAGACTTTTTATTATTACTTACTTATTTGTTATTACTTACAGAGTATTGAGATCTTTTCAGCGACTGTTAACTTAAGCATAATATCATGATTGGACTGAGGGGGCGCTGCAAAATGCATATTCTTTCCTTTTGAGTTTATGGTTGGCGATATTATTATTATTATCATTATTATTGTTATGATTATTATTGTGAGTGTTGTGAAAGGTAAGAATATAAGAAAAAGTAAATTAGATAAAATGGAAGGAGAAAGTGTGAAATCATGATAATAAGACAATAAAAAACAACAACACTCCCATAGGATTTGATAAACAGTATGAGATCTTTTCAGTGACTGTTAACTTAAGCATAACATCATGATTGGACTGAAGGGGTGTGGAATGATGTATTAATGGATAACTACTGGATGTTGAGGAGCTGATCATAAGAACATAAGAAAATAAGGAAGCTACAAGAAGCCGTGAGACCTACACATTGTAGTTCCTGTGTACATAGACGAGAAAAATCCCGAGAAGACCCTTTTGTGTTCTCCTCTATACCTGTAAGATTTCAGCATTGCAGGTAGCCTTTCAAACATGATCAAACATGACTAATCAAGCACATCATGTACAGTCGCCACACGTTAAGGGGGCAAAAATGTGTCCCCCTCACTCCCCCCTTCCGAACGCACGGGATTGGCCGAGGTGTTGGGTGTTGGGGCTTTAGGGCGGAACTTGGAGTAAGGCATTCTCACCCAACACCCAACACCTCAGCCAATCCCGTGCGTTCGGAAGGGGGGAATGAAGGGGCCCCATTTTTGCCAACTTAACGTGCGGCGACTATAGGCAAGTAGGTATAGTTTGGTACATGTTCCTCGTGTCAACACTCACCGGGATGCACCAGCTGCCGGCAACACTGTATTGTGGCCATGATGGTACAGTTGGGGGGCGTGAGGTCCCGCTCCCGGCAACACAGCTTGTGGGACAGACAGCGGCCGTCGTCACAGGCCAGCTTCCCGGCGCACGTGTCCAGCCCTGGGAACGTTGGGCAATATTATTATAGGTTAATAGAAAAATTGTAACCTTTTGTTTTTGTACCATAAACAGCCAAGTTCAAGGAAGGAAACAGTTAGTTGGCAAAAGATCAACAATATCATCACCATCAAATAATGGAGATGATGAAGAGGATGACAGACCTGTGGCAGTCATACTTTTGCATTCACACATAAGCTGAAGGAAGGAAGCAATCCACCACAACACAGATAGAGTGTACCCGAGCATACACACACATATACACACATATAACCCGTCATACACACACATACACCCCGTCATACACACCACAGTGAGTCTGGCTCTCGTCCCAGCCGTCCAGACAGTCCGCGGTGCCGTCACACTTGTAGCGCATGGCGATGCACGAGCCACTGCCGCAGCTGAACTTATTGGGGGAGCAGTGGGACATCTGGCCGCCTGTAAGTAAGACATTCAACGCATTCTGTACTTCTTTGTATAAAAACTGAATTTGATTGTATAAAAACTCTGTACTTCATTGTCTAAGCATAATAAACTCATGTAACAATGGGAATAAATTATTGGTATATATGCAAAATGAGCAAAGTAGATAGTTCGGTGTAGTAGATAGATAAAGTAGTCAAAGTCAAAGTCAAAGTCAAAGTACGGTCAAAGTAGATAGATAGGTGACGGTGGCAACATCGTTATAGGTGGGGCCTCTTTACACTCATACAACAAAAAATACATCAACTTTTATGAGCACTGCCTACATGCTACTAGGTATAAAACAAATCAATGGAATACAAATGATAGAGTATAAATGTCAATCTCGCCATGACAGAGCAATCCGTCATGTCACAGCACCCACACAGCGTATCACAATGGTAGAGTATGAATGTAAAACTTGTCATGGTACAGCAATCCGTCATGTCACAGCACCCACACAGCGTAACACAACGAGCCAAAAACAAAGCAATGGAATACAAATAGTAGAATATGAATGTCAATCTCACCATGACAGAGACAGAGGGGGGGGGGGGGGGAGGGGAGAGAGAGAGAGAGAGAGAGAGAGAGAGAGAGGAGAGAGAGAGAGAGAGAGAGAGAGAGAGAGAGAGAGAGAGAGAGAGAGAGAGAGGAGAGAGAGAGAGAGAGAGAGAGATAGCTTACTTTCTTACATCACAGAAATATTGACTGTGTAAGTTAGAAGCATACACACACACACACACACACACACACACACTATAGTAGCAATATTCCGTCATGTCACAGTCAGCACACAGCGTAACACAACAAGGTCAGCGTAACACTCACGCGCCAGCACCACCACGGTGACGCTCGCCTTGATCACGGTGTTGGGCTCGGGCTTGAGGCTGCACGTGTAGTTGCCGCTGTCCGTCTCGGTGAGGTCGCTGATGGCGACGCGCAGGGTGTGGGCGCTCTCCACCAGCTGCACCCTCTCCTCGCTGCCAAGGGAACACCAACGTAAGAACATAAGACAATAAGAAAATAAGGAAGCTACAAGAGGCCGCGAGACCTACACATGGGTGGAACTCGCAGCTCGTGCAGATTGAATACGGATCAAGACGTTGCCAGCCGGCCACACGTCAACAGTCCCATTAATGATTAGTATGATGAACAGATACAAGCCTTGACGAGATAAAATCAGCTGTGCCCGTGGGTGACAGCCACAGGGGTGCCATCACTGCCATGACTGCCAGGGGGGTGAAGGGTCATTTTTCCACCCACCATCCAACGGGTGTCATGATTAGGTCTTGCCCCGGGTGCCCAATACTCTGGGAATGCCCCTGCCTAGCAATGATAAACTACCTCGTGTAGGTCTCACGGCCTCTTGTAGCTTCCTTATTTTCTTATGTTCTTATGTTCAGTCATCTATTCTAAGCCACATTTCTGTAACCGCCTAGTTAGATCATTCGCGTCGTAACTATCTTTTGTACTACATGTAAAGACTAACCATGTAAAGTACTACATAGAGTTGTAAAAGGAGGCTAGACAGTTTCATGGATGGGGATGAAAGGTGGATGTAGGTAGTGATAAGTAACAGGAACTACCACGTGTAGGTCTCCCAGCCTCTTGTAGCTTCCTTATGTTCGTATGTTCTAAACCCACCACAAGATGACCCCTCAACACCCAGTCATCCCGCTGCTCACCTGTTAGTGGGGATGACCCAGTCTATCTCGGGGTTGGTTTTCTCGTCCCCCTCGAAGTCCACGGAGCAGGTGAGGCTCATGCTGTCCCCCACATACTTGTGAACCGGGAACTCGTTGGGCTCCACTCTCAGCTTGAGGCCCAGCGACAACTCTGCCACGCCAAGGAAAGGTTGAGTTGTCATCATGATAAATAGAGTAAGATATTGATATAAAAAAGCTATGTATTAACCCCTTCACGCCCAGATCTTTCCTTTGCTATATAAAATTGTCTGTTGTTAGCTATAAAATTACAAAAAGTAACACAATGTACCAAATTAGTTAGTGGACAAGGATACTAAACAGGTCATATCTATTAAAATATTGCTTATATTCATTAAAATCGTCTAATGGTACCCAAATTACAATGAAAATTACGTTGTGGGTCTCAAGGGGTTAAAGATAATACGGTCAATTTCCAGATGAACACCGAACTTCCTTTGGTGGATGAAACTATTTTTTTCTGGTGAGTTTGGATGTTTTGAATTAATCTGCTTACCGTTCCTGTCGCAAATTACTTATTTTTTTAATTTTTTTTAGTGATCTGGAACAAAAAAGACAAAACAACAATTTGAACCTAACCTTTATCTAACGAAACGACACCAGGTATGTACGAAAAAACCGAAAATCAGTGTACGAAACAACTAACAAAACCTGGGTACGAAACAACTTGTGTACGAAACTCCCTGTAACCCTTCTCACAACCTGATTACCTAAACGTTCTGAATAACCTCTGATAACCTACACGACTCATGGCTCTAGATAACACCACCAGATAACCCGAGTACCTAGCGTAGATAACACTAAAGTCGCCACCTGCAGTGATGTCACCAGCCGCCATATATTACGAATTATAGCATCACGACTGCTGTGTCTGTGCCACTGAAGATGATACACAGTAGTTTATATCATGACTGTATAATCTACCCTGTTTCAGCGTTGTTTTATGCTTTGTATCTACATGTATATACGGTTTCAAATGTCCCTACTCAGTTTTTTTTTCGCGCGACGACGACGGCGGGAGGACACTCAGAATATAAACACTAGATGGAGACCTTTGTGTAGCCCGTTATCAACGTCGCCACTCGGTTATATTTTTGTAATTTGTCCATTTATAGCCATAATACGACACAGATGAAGACACAAAATGACACACTCTCCAGATAGACCCTTCTAGCTTTCCTGAAACCATGAATGTAGAAATGTAAGTATTAACGCCACCACACGTCTGTACATCGAAAAAAACGTTGTCCTGGCGACTTTAGTGTTATCTACGGTACCGGAGCCAACAGTCCATTGCCCCTTGCCAGCCCCGCCTGACCCCGCCAGTAAAGGTTACAGGCCCGCCCCCGACCCTGCCCTGCACACCCTACCTCACGCCTGACCTGCACACACATGCCTCACACACATCAACGTTGGCATAAGAGAGCCCGTGAGAGCCAGTATATTACCTGAGGGCCACCATAATACACACAGCCATAACAACACATCAATCCGAGACGCCATTTTCTCATCATTATTATTGTTTACATCAGGTTCTCGATTGACTCTTTTTTTTTTTTTTTTCTTTTTTCTTATATTAGTTTTCCATTATACCATTTATGTTAGCTATTTAATTGTAGGAAATAAATTAACTATTAATATCGTATGGACTTTATTGAATATCATGTAATTGGTAGTCGTGTTGGAAGCTCATGTGTTTTCGTTTGAGCGGCTGGTTTAAAAATTAGACTGTGTAATTTTCCAATGTATTTTCATTTTATTTTAGTATTATTGATATTAAGCGAATCTCCATTATACATTTTGAGATACGGATGCTCACAAAATAGCTAAGATAAGAGAATAGTAGCAAGTTGGGAGGACTCGTTTGGACTCTCATTTGGTCGATTAAGATCAGTTATTCTTCCATCTTGAGTGAGTGCCTGTGTCGTATCGCAGCGCTTCCTGTTCTGTGCTTTTACGACGCTATTAGGAAGCTTTTTACTTATTATATCAGGTAAGTAGCGAGTAGTAGAAAGCTGTACTATTGGTGTACCGGTAGCGGACATTTGACCCCTATCTGGCTGTTTAAGTAGAGTTTTGTTTCCATTGATAGGCTGTTTACGTTAAGGAATTTTTCGATGCAGGTCACAAGAGGAAGAAGAGTGAGAGACACGTAAGCACTTGTCTCTCGCCTCCCTATGAACAACATGTCATCATCAGGCCTGGATTTAGGGCAGGGCACAGCGGGCCTAGCTGTACCCAGGGCCTCGCGCATGTGGTAATTACCAGAAATCAATTGAAATTATTTGCGTCCCCCATTGGCCCATCAGGATTGTCTGAATAAAAACAACTTCATTATAAGGTACATTTTTACAATAGGACCAAAATTCCCTACACAATTGGGAGTGTGGTTTCTGTTCACCTTAATGGATTCTAAGAAACATTCTCTCTATGAGCTTCCGTCGCAAATCACTACTTTCGGAGATATAAAATGTTTTTATGTAGGAATTACGGAGTGTAGCTATAGAAATATGAAAATTAAACTAACCTAACCCCACCTTTTGTCTCACGAACGTAACCTAACCTAACCTAGCCCCACGCTTTAACCTCCTAACTAAAGCCAAATCCTCATTAATTAAAAAGTGTCCGCGGCAAGGGAAGAACAGAGGCATAGACCACTGTATACCTGGACTGCACACGCGACAATGTTTTGAATTGCGGGGCTGCATAGGGGCCTGCGGGGCGCCCGACAAAGATATATAGTGGTCTATGGACTATCATATAGACTGGTTTATCAGTATATATGATATACTGTAATCTTCGTAAATGTGTGTTTTATAATATTACCAAATAAAAAACAGTAAAACATGGTAAAGAAATACCATTACGAGACTATGAAGAAATATGCATGAACTTAATATTCACTTAACTCTTCGCCGTTTAAAAATTTGTTATTCAACTTTTATCATGAAGGGTATCAATAGAAGCGCAATTTTATTAGCTTTCCATTGCTATATTTCGTTATCTGATAAATTAATTAGAACCATGCATAAATTAGCGTTAAATAAATAAATAAAATCATCAATCGGGTAATTTTCCCTATTGATGATGTTATTTATTTACTTATATATTTCGTTTTCTGATAAATGAATTAGCACCATGTATAAATTAGCGTTAACTAAATAAATAACCTCATCAATCGGGAAAATTACCCGATTGATGATTTTATTTATTTATTTAACGCTAATTTATGCATGGTTCTAATTAATTTATCAGATAACGAAATATAGCAATGGAAAGCTAATAAAATTGCGCTTCTATTGACACCCTTCATGAAACCGTGTTTTTGTCGTCCAAGCATCGTCTTGGTACGAAGACCGTTTTTTCTCGCAATTGAAAACGGATTGGTTTCTGCGACAAAAACACAACAAGCTTGGTAGGGGCCGAAATAATAATCAGTCCAAAACATTGCAAACAATATCACAAAGCAGTATAACACACATTTCAGCAAGTGTTATTGGAGTGGTCTTCGTAATCCAAGACGGTGCTTGGACGACAAAAACACGGCTATGATAAAAGTTGACTCGCAAAGTTTTAAATGGCGAAGAGTTGAAGTGAATATTAAGTTCATGCATATTTCTTCAGAGTCTCGTAATAGCATTTCTTTACCATGTTTTACTGTTTTTTATTTGATAATATTATAGAACAAACATTTACGAAGATTACAGTATATCATATATACTGATAAACCAGTCTATATGATGCGTATATATATATATATATATATATATATATATATATATATATATATATATATATATATATATATATATATTATATATATATATATATATATATATATATATATATATATGAATCCGAGCGGCCCTCCGACTTCAGGGCAAGTTCAGGCCCATGTGCAACAGGCCGATATTCCGTGCGCAGTCCAGGTACACAGTGGTCTATGACAGAGGCGATGCAGGTCACAAGAGGAAGAAAAGGAAGGCGCTCGTAAACACTCGTCTCTCGCCTCCCTATGAACAACATGTCATTATCTCCAAAAGTAATGATTTGCGACGGAAGCTCATAAAGAGAATGTTTCCTAGAATCCAATAAGGTAAACAGAAACCATACTCCTAATTGTGTAGGGAATTTTGGTCCTATTGTAGAATAATATCCATTATAATATGGGTTATAATCAAGAAAAATATATAGTTTTGTTATATATTTTTTCGCCGGCTGTGTTTAGCGTGCACTGACCACCTTATTTCCGAAGGTAAGTTATCATTTCTCTCTTAGTTTTTAATGCTACCTTAAACAATGGGACGCATTTGATATTTCGCTTCATATTATGACTATCGTATACTGTCACATAAAAAACTAGGTTAAGGAAAAAAACACTACCGAGAAATAGGGGAGCTTGGATTATATAATTATAGGCTATAGCATGCTTTCACTACATGTACAGATATGTTTATCTTGACGCATTCGTTTTTTCAGTCATAGAAAGTAAGAATAGCTAATATGGACAAAGTGCAAATATGTTCATGTCTAGCTTGGATTCTTGTACTAATTTTAATTATTATAATCCTACTGTATGACATTATGAAACACGTAACTAGTAGGCATAGTAGCTCACGTGATTATAGGAAGATCACAGGGGGCCCCGCGCCCTAGGGGTCCCGCCCAGCCCCAGTGTCCCCGTGACATCTACCCGGCACTGGTCATCATCTCCAAAAATAATTATTTGCGACGGAAGCTCATAGAGAGAATGTTTCTTAGAATCCAATAAGGTGAACAGAAACCACACTCCCAATTCTGTAGAGAATTTCGGCCCTAGTGTAAAAATTTACCGGAGATTGAAGTAGTTTTCCATTTGATAGGCTATTTAAGGAACGTTTTTTTATTGATAGGCTGTTTAAGTTTTTTTTCCATCGATATGCTGTTTAAGGGGATTGGGATGAAGGTTAAAGGGTCTCTCTTTTTTCGAAAAAGAGACGACGAAATAAGAGAGACGAAAAAAGAGACGACGAAAAAAAGAGAGATGACGAAAAAAGAGAGACGACGAAAAAAGAGACGACGAAAAAAGAGAGACGAAAAAAGAGACTACGAAAAAAGAGACGACGAAAAAAGAGACGACGAAAAAAGAGAGATGACGAAAAAAGAGAGATGACGAAAAAAGAGAGACGACGAAAAAAGAGAGACGAAAAAAAGACGACAAAATAAAGAGAGACGAAAAAAGAGACGACGAAAAAGAGAGATGACGAAAAAAAAGAGACGACGAAAAAGAGAGACGACGAAAAAAGAGACGAAAAAGAGAGACAACAAAAAAGAGACGACGAAAAAAGAGACGAAAAAAGAGAGACAACGAAAAAAGAGAGACGACAAAAAAGAGAGACGATGAAAAAAGAGACGACGAAAAAGAGAGAGACAACCAAAAAGAGACAACCAAAAAAGAGACCACGTAAAAAGAGACCACGAAAAAAGAGACCACGAAAAAAGAGACCACAAAAAAAGAGACCACGAAAAAAGAGACCACGAAAAAAAGAGACCACGAAAAAAGAGACCACGAAAAAAGAGACCACGAAAAAAGAGACCACGAAAAAGAGACCACGAAAAAGAGACCACGAAAAAAGAGACCACGAAAAAAGAGACCACGAAAAAAGAGACCACGAAAAAAGAGACCACGAAAAAAGAGACCACGAAAAAAGAGACCACGAAAAAAGAGACCACGAAAAAAGAGACCACGAAAAAAGAGACCACGAAAAAAGAGACCACGGAAAAAGAGACCACGAAAAAAGAGACCACGAAAACAGAGACCACGAAAAAGAGACCACGAAAAAAGAGACCACGAAAAAGAGACCACGAAAAAAGTGACCACGAAAAAAGACCACGAAAAGACCACGAAAAAGAGACCACGAAAAGAGACACAAAAAGTACCACGAAAAAAGAGACCACGGAAAAAGAGACCACGAAAAAGAGACCAGAAAAGACCACGAAAAAAGACAGAAAAAGTCCACGAAAAAGAGACCACGAAAAAGAGACCACGAAAAAAGAGACCACGAAAAAAGAGACCACGAAAAAAGAGACCACGAAAAAAGAGACCACGGAAAAAGAGACCACGAAAAAAGAGACCACGGAAAAAGAGACCACGAAAAAAGAGACCACGAAAAAAGAGACCACGAAAAAAGTGACCACGAAAAAAGAGACCACGGAAAAAGAGACCACGAAAAAAGAGACCACGAAAAAAGAGACCACGAAAAAAGAGACCACGGAAAAAGAGACCACGAAAAAAGAGACCACGAAAAAAGAGACGAAAAAAGAAAAAGAAAAAAAAGAAAAAGAGGAGGAAGAGGAGTATTGTAAAGGAAGAGATAAGGAGGAGGAGGAGGAGGAGGATTGTAAAGGAGGAGGAGGAGGAGGATTGTAAAGGAGGAGGAGGAGAAGTATTGTAATGGAGGATGAGGAGGAGGAGGAGGAGGAGTAGATAACAAAGAGAAATGTCAATCTGGTGCGTCCATTCATCTCCCTTCACTATAAACACATGTGTGGGAGTAATGGGTCTACTACCTATGATAGAGATATATGATAGGGATTATAGGAGACATATATAGCTAGTAGGTGTCCAAGACTGTCCATAGGTTAGGACTTGCCCCAAGGAGGTTACGGGATCGGTGCGGTGTGTATGTCTGTCTGTATGTTTGTTTGCAGGATTGCACAAAAAGTTATAATAGGATTTGCATGAATATTGTATAAATGGTGGTAAGGTAAAGATGGGAGCACACGCTAAGCTGCGCGTGGCATGCGGTGCTCATCTCCGTGGCATTAGCCCTTAGAGCCTGAGGTGGGTGAGGACCCGTTACCCCGGGACACAGGGCTAGTGTGACACCTGGGTTACCACAATTACCTTCCCCAGATTTTCCCAGGTACCCATTTATCAACCCCGAAAGGAAGGAAGAACAGCTGGGTAGGCTGGTCGCCGACTTGCCCTGGCCCGGATTCTAACCAGGGCCCGCAGATTCGTAGCCAGGCACGCTAGCCACTGCACCACGGAGGCGACGTTTAGTGGGGTTTAGCCTAATTTAGGAGTGATTAAAAGTTGGATGGTTCGGTTTGTGTGTCTGTCTGTACATCTTGTTCTGTCTTTTCGACTTGAGTTTGTTTACGAATACATTACACATGTTTTCAACGTTATTTTCATTCAATAGATGATTCCAATCAACTTCGCTTAATACCCTTCTGATCTTCTAACTAAGTTGTATTTTATTTTACAAGGTGAAAAATCGTGCTCCCTTGCTGTTTACTGACTGATATTTGATGCCAGGAGAAGGGAATACTACGCTTCTTCTAAATTTCAGTTGTATTGTATCATAGTTAACCATATTAGCAGGTAAACATAGGCATCAATTTAAGCATGAGACCTTAAGATAGAACAAAGACTACTCTATAGAGTAGTCTTTGGATAAAATAAAAATTTGCCTTGCTAAAAAAATAGACTAGAGTTAGATAATGAAAGGTGGAAATCGAAGGAATACTGGAAGGTAAAATGGATTATTGACCAAATATAGCATGGATTGAAAAAATAACGTTATTTACCGCCCGGTTACAGGGATTTTAAAATAGCGTTTTGCTCCGGAACAGTAAATGTGATAACGTTTTCGTCTCCGTTTTTGTTCCGAGCATAATTTCGTTCGTTTCGGTTTTCGTTTTCGTTTTTGTTTCGAGCATAATTTCGTTCGTTTCGGTTTTCGTTTCCGTTTTTGTTTCGAGCATAATTTCGTTCGTTTCGGTTTTCGTTTTCGTTTTTGTTTCGAGCATAATTTCGTTCGTTTCGGTTTTCGTCTCCGTTTTTGTTTCGAGCATAATTTCGTTCGTTTCGGTTTTCGTTTCCGTTTTTGTTTCGAGCATAATTTCGTTCGTTTCGGTTTTCGTTTCCGTTTTTGTTTCGAGCATAATTTCGTTCGTTTCGGTTTTCGTTTCCGTTTTTGTTTCGAGCATAATTTCGTTCGTTTCGGTTTTCGTTTTCGTTCCCTTAAACCTTCACGCCCAGATCTTTCATTGGCTATAAAGATCGTTTGTTGTTAGCCATGAAATTACGAAAAATAACTGAATATACCAAATTAGTTAGTGGACAAGGATACTAAACAGGTCATATCTATAAAATATTGCTTATATTTATACTTTAAAATTATATATCTATAGCTACTAAAAATCGTCTAATGGTACCCAAATTACAATGGAAATTACGTTCTGGGCCTCAAGGGGTTAAACCGTTTGAAATCCCTGGAAGGTAATATGAAGGAAGGCCGTGGGAGGAAAAGAGAAGGAAGGAAGGAAGGGGATAGTGAAATGTGTCAAGAGGTCACCGTAGAGTTTTATAAGACCTGCGCAGTCACATAATTATATAAGAACACAAGAACATAAGGAATCTACAAGAGGCCGCGAGACCTACATGAGATAGTTCCTGTTACTTAACACTACCTATATCCACCTTTCATCCCCATCCACGAATTTATCTAGCCTCCCTTTAAAGCTCTCTAATGACTGCACTAACTACCTGTCTACTGAGTCCATTCCAGTCATTCACCACCCTATTTGTGAACCAGTTTTTCCCTATTTCTTTTTTAAATCTACGCTTTTCCGGCTTGAATCCGTTACTTCTTGTTCTGCCCTGGTTAATAGCCGTAAGAACTTTTCCTACCTCTCCTTTATTAAATCCCATAAGAACATAAGGAAGCTACAAGAGGCCGCGAGATCCTACACGTGGTAGTTCCTGTGATAGACCCATGAGGTTTACGATTCTTGACAAAAAGTTTTTCGTAAATTTTGACAGATAGATAGATAGATAGATAGATATTTTATTGACCACAACACACAATACCAATCACAATAACATCAATTTGGACACACTAAAGATTTGTACACATTATATCTATACAATTATTTATACACTACGAAATGGGATATGATGTTACAGTACATTTAGTTTCAATACAAAGTTGGGCACACTGTACTACATACAAATTTAGACAAACTACGAAGATGAAAAAT
>JACEEZ010003697.1:21648-48199 GCA_016584305.1 Chionoecetes opilio | reverse complement strand
TCTCCTCCTTCTCCTCTCTTCCTCCCCTCCCCTCCCGGCTACCCTCGCTTCCCGTCCCCTCCCCTTCTTGCTTCGTCTCTCTCCTCTCTCTCTCGTATCTCTCTCTCTCTCTCTCTCTCTCTCTCTCTCTCTTACTACCAAACGCAGGCCTGATTGCCAAGTTCCTTTTCATTGTCTGATGTGAAATAAATCGATCATTATTCTTCATCCACTTTCATCTTCGTGCTACTCTCTTCTCCACTCTCTACCTTCGTTACTTGACTTGTTCTTCTTCTTCCACTGTTTTCGTTACTTCCATTCATCTGTCCCAGTCTCATGTTCTTCCTTGCCTTTAATTGCTCTTCATCATTTCCCTTCCGTGTCTAATTCCCCGCCTCGCCCTTCCTTCCCTGGCAAATGTTCGTGTAGCTACTCTTGTTTTCCTCGCTACCTGCGACTCAATCACTCTTCAGACTTCAATTTCTTTCCCGCCTTGGTTACTCTTCCCTTCCCTCACCCAGTACATTATTTTTCCCCTCCACCTCTCCCCTCCTCCCCTACATTACGAGAAAGGTTCCTCCCCTCCCTAAAGTCTCTTTCTATCCCTCCAACCGTCCACTTCTCCTCCTCCAGACTCCTAGCTCCTCCTTCTCCTCCTCTATCTTTTCCCCTTCCCTCTTGCAAAGTCTCGCCTTTTCCTTATTTTTCTGTTCTCAATTTTCGTATTATAGCATCTATTTCATATTATAACGTATTATAGCGTATTTTCATCTATAGCAAATGTTCTCTATCATTCCATCTTGATTAAAATGTACCTACAAGAATGATAAGAAAAACCCATATATATTCTCACATTTCTAGGATATTAGGGTATAGCATGATACGTGAGGTTAGGATAAGTTAAGCTCTATTCACCTATTTTTCTTAATTGATTCACTTTTTTACCCACATTTTCCCTGATCTTCATAGCCTATCCTAGTAGCATGATACAAAAAAGACCATATCTATATTCTCACATTTCTAGGATACACACATTTTTTCGTTTCCTTTTTATGAAAACGATGCCAGGTAGAATTAAATAATATTTTCGTCCCTATATTTACTTTTTGTGTGGTGTGTTGCCTGGGGCGCCGCTTTTGCTGTCCGGTGCACGCCGCTGATGTTCCAACATTACGGCGGAAATTACTCCCCGGGTCACTGAAAAGGGGGAAATGTCGGTGCCTTGGTGATATTATTATAAGGGATGCAACGTGTTGTGTTGTGTGTGTGTTTTGGGTGTGTGTGTGTGTGTGTGTGTGGTGTGTGTTTTGTGGTGTGTTGTGTGTTTTTTTATTAAATGTTTCAAACAATTTTTTTTAAATGATTTAATACGCTCATTAAACAGGGCAGTGTTTATGATGGTTTTCTAAAGTGGTTGACGTTCTTGCATGATGGTGATACGTATTTAGCCACGTACGGAAAAAATATTTTGAAAAAATTATCAATATTACAGGAGTACTGTCTCGAGTCGGCACGTAGTAAATCAGTCTCAAACTAAATTTTTTGTTTTAAAATGGCAGCCGTGACGACCGACCTTTTCGTGAACTTTTTAAGGGTTTTCAACCTTGTAAGTCTAGTTTATTTAGGTCGCCGTTCACCTGCGATGGGTCGACACTTCCGCTGTTAAGTTACCTGCCAAGTTAAAAATGCCACAGTACTAAAATTTGTTTCTTTTGTGGAAAAAAAATGTGCTGTGCCTTTTATTGTAAAAAAAGGTTTTTGACGCAGAAAGTCAACACTTATGTATGGTGCTGAATAGGTTTGGGGCAGATTTAAAACCTATGACAAAACTTTTTTAACGGGTTTTTAAAGCAATTTTTTGGGTGTGCGAAGGTCAATTGAAATGATATATGTTCGGGGAAATGGGTTTGCCCACCCCAAAAAGATTGGTCAGTTTGTGAAACAAAATTTTTTCCAAAAAATGTGGCAAGAGCATCAACTCATGATGATGACCCCGACGTTTGAAATGAAGATTCTATGAATAGGACACTGCCCCGGGGTAATTAATAAGGGGTTTGGGGACAGTGAAGTCAAAGATTGTATGAGATACCCAATGTTAAGATCGAGAATTTCAGACATAATTCTACGAGAAGAGTGACATAAAAAGAAATTAACCTACTTAAATGTGCATAATATTTACACTGTAGACACTATTTATGAAAACATCGCCTGTCTTTACAAATTTTAGGACAGGGGGGCATTGGAAATATGTGGAGGAAGGGGGAATAGGAGAGGCCCGGGTCGCTTACCCTTGGATGAGCGATGTGGTAGTGGCCTGCAGACTAAAAAGACATGTGGTGGAACAGGTCACTGCCCAACATGTCGGGGGACATATCCCAGTTCCCCTTTTATGGAACCAGGTTTTTTCAAAAAATTTGACCCAGTATCCAGTCAAAATATAAAGGACCCCCCACAAATTGCAATAAAAACAGTTTATTTTTCAAAAACCCCCTTGATGCCTACTGAATATTGCCCAAGATTATACAAAAATTTTTGATGGAACGGGTTTTTTTAGGTCATTTGCTTTTTTGGTTTATTTTTTCGGACACCGCAAAAATTTGGAAAATTAAATATACGACAATATCACTCTTATAATACAACAAAACAATTTTTTAATTATTTTTTTAAACCCAGTTGGGCCTGGTTGGAAAAAATGAAAATGCACTGCAAAATGAACAATATTTTATCCCTATCATTTTTTGCACATCAAAAAATATGGGATTAAAAATTTTACTTAAATTGACGTTTTCATTTAAACCCATTTTTACTGCCCCCCCCTTAGCTGTGAAATGCAGCAATAAACTTGATTATATATAGCCCCTCCCAAAATGTTTTGTATCTTCTTGGGAAACTGCTTACCCGTAAAGGTATACCGGGTATTAAATTTGAGCTGATGGAGTCTGGGAATTTTGTAAAAAAAATTCTTTGACTGAAAAAATTTCGTAATTTCTAGTACTTAATTAGTTAATAGTGAGTAAAGAAATATAGTTAGATAGGTAGGCATATAAATATAAGAAAATTTACAATTAAAACCCAAAAGGGTTATTTTATAGGGGAATGTTGGGAACACTCCCAAAAAACTATGGTACACAAGAACTTGGGTCCGTTCAAAAATATTAACAGTATTCATCCTTCCTGGCAAAATCCAGCAGCATCGAAAACGTCTACTGATTGTGCTTTAAAACAACTACCTCTGCACATCCACAGCGAATGTGCAAGGCACCCTTTTTCCCGACAACCAAAACGTTTTACCATGCACCCCACCCTTGCATGAACTCTAACAAGTTTTTAGGGTACTCTGGTGCTGCAGCGAGGTCAGAATGCACGGGGGCACCCTGGTGTCCATGATACTCCATCCCCAGTCAAGTGGATTGAGTTTGTGTCCTTTCCACTCGTAAACCCGAGGATACCGTAGGCGGATATTTGGAAGTGAGCTCTTGGCGGAAGTACCCGGGGGTGCAATGCTGTTTTTTTGTTGTCACCTTAGCTGAAATTTTACTACTCTAAATTCTTTTAAATTGTTGATGGTTTCCCCCCGTACCCCAAAAAACCATTGCCTGCTCCTGCAGCAATGATCTCATCCTGGTTGAGTATTCATTGCCAAAAATTTGGGGGCCCGCTTCCCGGAACATATCATTGTCCTTGAACGTTTGATCCATTGCCTTTGCCGATCCCAAAGACCCTTGATGTCGTGTCGCATCCCAGGATGCATGGAGAAAAAAATTTTTTTCAAAACAGTCTCCCCAGACCTTGACTTTCCCAAAATGCCCAAGTTTTGTTTGGATTCAATGAACCCCTTTTGGCTCCGACATTAAGAAAGGGACTGTGCGCATATTTTTCTGAAATAATCCCGTAGTATCAACAATCAGTGTCTTCCCAAACCAGAACAGGTTGGATTTTGAAGAACTACGAACTGCAGTTTTTTGCTATGAGTAGGTCCCATCTCCACCGCATGAAGCATTTTCACAATGAGTTCTTCCATTTTCTTACCAAGGGTGTCATGAATTTTGCTTGTTATTCTTGTTGAAGAAACTCCCTTTTGCCCGTAACGTCATGGTTTCAGAAAAAAAAACCTTCACTGATGGTCCTCACCCTTTTCTGATGAGCACAGCTTTCGTTTAGGGACCTTGACATAGCCCTCAAACCCGATAGCATGCCGTAGTCCTACTAAAAATTTAGGTAGCGGTCAAGAAATTTTTGTCGTTCCCCTGACTGCCACGGTAGCCCCGCAAAAGGCACCCCCATCTGTACTATTGTATAACGGATGGTTTTTATATACGGCAGGTGCAAGGATTTTATTTTGAGGCAACGCTGGCTTTTTGGCGGAAGCAAGGCATATTTAGTCCGAACAAAAAAGGGGGATATGCGCATAACTACAAAAAACGAGTGCTTTTGGGTAAGTCCCTAATTCAGGCCCGCGTCACAAGTCTCTGAAGAGTAAAATGAGGGTTGTATTGATGTCTCCGCTGGTGTCGCATTGCAGTTCTGAGTCCAAGTTTTGGCTTGAGTTCTTCTTGATGATGTATTTAAGCCCGTTTTTCCACTCTCTGCCCCCCAAGACCCTTTCTCCCACGGTTTTGCGTCATCAAAATTTACCGCTGTTTTTGGGAACTATACCAGTGAAAAAGTTTGGAAAATATGTTTTCTTGAAAAGGGGCCCTCTCATGAAAAAACGCAAACATTTTTTGGGGATCAGCTACATCATTCTTCTTCTAGACTTTGTAGACCTTGTGTTGTTACTTGTACATACACACTTCAGGGGTGTTGGGGGCGTTGTTCACCTCGCACAGACAGGGCAGCCCTGCCCAGATGACGCTGTGTCTCTGTCATCCCTCTTCATGGTCAGCCCCCCTGAGTCTTTAGGCTCCTCATAAATACTTGCTCGATGACTAAATCGGTAACGACAGCCCCCTATCTGTGTCCTCGGACAAAATTGGAAACCTTGGAGAAAATTTTTAGTATTTGGAGGTCCTTCGGTAACTTTCAAAGTTTCAGATATATGTGAAGGCACTTTTTGTAGTGCCTGTGTCCGGGGGCGCAAGATTTGGGAGCATGGCGGCAGGACTGAAGTGAAGCATCCAATCCCCCGTTCTTTTAGATTTCAGAAAAAACGGGAAAAGTCCACCATTTTTCCCTGTATTGTAACCCCAAATCTCGCTGTCCCTTGGGTCCTTTATTGCATCAAAACACATGTTTATTTTTTCCCAATGACCTCCACACCTTTGACGCCGAAAGCTGACACTGCTTTGGCACCCACATCAGACCGCAAACACTCCCTGATCATTGAGCCTGTGGAAAAATGTGGGTCACTGTCTCCATCACTTGGGAGGTTTTCTGAAATACCTTGGAACAAGTTTTGCATGATGCGGCGTCCCCCAAAGAGTAATGTCCCGTATAGCTCTAGACACGGCTTTGCCACTCATCATGTGGGTTGTAGGTTGCTAGATATGCCTTTTCCCGAAACTCTTTGAAATCCGTACCCGACATCAGGTGGCCAATACACCCAAGAAAAATATGAGTGTATGGGAATCCTCTAGTCTTTGAACAACGAGTGAAGTTTGCTTCCCCTGGCTCGCTCTTTACTATGGGAGGCTTTTCCCCCAAAGTGGCGATCAAATGTCATTATCGGGGGGACACCATATTCTGCGCATGTTCACAAACGAAATTCAGTGTGGAGTTTTATGCAGTCCGTCACTTGGAGAGTCAATCTGGGCGAAAAAATTTTTGAGCCCCACCCCCGGTGTTCTCCTTGTTACCCTCTGCATCATCCAGTCCCAAAAGGGTCGAGGTGATCGAAAAGTGAGCGAAACCTTCCAGAGGAGATCAACTTTTAGTGATTTTTTGAGTCAGTAGACCCGGAACTTCTCGTAGATAAGTGATGCAGTCCTCCACATGCTGATGGAAGGACGTATATTTATTTGCCCCCTTGTGCATAAACCTCTGCTAGAAAAGCTCTACGGGCATTGAAGTGTCCGGGATGCTTTTGGTGTCACAACCCCATGTGCCCCTGCATGGAAGTGTTTTTCCCATTTAATGTGCAGATGTATGGTCAACATTGTCCCCACATATTGAATGAAATGTCCAGGGGGTTAAACCAGGATACTTTTCCACTCGTTATGTGCCTGCGCTCATACGTTTTCACCTCCGTGTATGAAAAAGTATACCCCTGTGCAAAGAGCGTGGCCCTATGAGAAACGAGAACCGAAATGGTAGTGCATTGGATCCCAAAGGGACCAGCAAAAAGTGGAGCTTGAAGGATCCTAGGCCTCGTGGCTTGCATGATCGCCTGTCCGAGTGAGCAGATTTTAAGTCTTTACTTCTTAACTCTTTACTTTAATTTTTAATCTTAATCTTTACTTTTAAGTCTTATTACTTCGGGTTTACGAAACAGTATCCGAGAAAAGCACAGACTGGAAAGATTGGCTGCCAAATGGCCTTTAACTTTATGGACTTCGATATAGAAAATACAGGAACAAGCTCGTAACCCTTCTGCGTGTTGCCAAAAATAATTTCTTTAAAGATCAGCTAAAACTTAGCCAAGGAAAATTTGTTAAATCAACATGGACCGTTATAAAAAATTGATGGGCAGGAAAAAGGGCAGACAAAAGTTAATGAAATAAAACTGAAAAATGACATTGATCTTGCTGCAAATATCTTCAATAATCACTTTTTGAATATACCAGAAAATCTAAATCATCCCAATGACATTAAATTTAAATCTCACAAGCAATATTTTAATAATCCTGCAGAAAATGTCATTTGTATTTGTATCCAGTTACCAAAGAGGAGGTTCAACAGCAACCTTAAAGTCTCTGAAAAAACACAGCAGCAGGCTATGATGACATCCCCCAAGTCTCCTCCGACACACAGCTCAGTACATTGATGTCCCACTGACTCATGTCTTTAAAACCAGTGTTTTAAGGAAGGATGTTTCCCAGATAAACTAAAAACAGCAAAAGTAATTCCCATCCATAAATCAGGCGATAAAGGAGATGAAAACAATTATCGACCAAAAATCTATTTTACCATCAATAAGTAAATTGTTTGAAAAATCTATTGTAAAAAGATTTAGTGGATTTTTGGAAAATTTTAAATTTTTATCTAAATATCATTTTGGGCTTTCGCAAAAACAAATCAACGGAAAAAAGCAATAGCAAAGTTCACAAGTGAAGTGTATAACTGTCTGGAAAGGAAATTTCATGTTGTAGGAATATTTCTAGACTTGTCTAAAGCTTCGACTCACTTAATCATAAAATATTATTAGATAAACTTGAAAATTTGGGAATAAGAGGTGTCCCACTTAAACTATTCACTAGCTACTTGACAGACGGGAAAAACAAGCAGTGTTTGTAGCAACAATATATCCACGCTGAAAAGTACCAATAGGGGAGTCCCTCAGGGGATCAATTTTGGGGCCTTTACTATTCTTGGTATATATTAATGATATTTGTAATACCAGTTATAACTTCAGCTATTTTTATCTTTGCAGACGACACAAATCTTCTCTTAAAAGATAGGGCATTAGATCAGTTACAGGGTTAAATTTAAAATAGTGAACTAGGAATATATCGAAATGGGTTTTAGCTAATAAACTATCGTAAACATAAGAAAAAACTAATTATTTTACTCTTTCAAAATCGTTCTGTTGCTAATATTTTAGGCTCAGTTTACCTTGGAGAAAAGAAATTCAGAGAGTCACTTACATTAGATTTCTGGGTTGTTATTTTTGACAAAAAATTTAAATTGGAAAAAACATATACAATCGTAAATTTGAACTTATCAAAAATGTGTGGAATTTTATACAGAATTAGGCACAACTTAACGACTGAAGCTTTGCGAAGCATATACTATTCTTTATGTTATCCATATATAATTTACTGTTTGTCTGTCTGGGGATGTACTTGGCCTTCCACTGTAAAAGATGTTTTCATTGCCACAAAAGAAAATAATAAGAACAATTACCTTTAAAGGCAAGTATGATCATACGATTTATTATTTAATGATTTAGGGTTACTGAAATTTGAGTTTAAAAAAAAATATTTTTTTGTACTACAATTTACAATGGTATAAATGATAGTAGTGATAGTAAAAAAATATTTAAAGTTTTTCCCACCACAGTAAGGTACGCGGGGAAACCATATTGACCTGATATGTCCACAACCACGAACACCATTATATAAACCTTCACTGCACTGTGTTGGTCCTAATTGTTGGAACAATTTCCCAAACAATTTTTGAAAAGTATTAACAATTTTAATACATTTAAAAATAGACTTAAGTTTTACTTTTTCCATCAACAGAATCAAAACATTAGGGATTAATATGAATATTCTTCACATCATTAGTATTTTCAGTAGCAAAATTAGTGTTTAATTTTACCCAATCAACTTGGGTACTTGTTATGGTAGTTAACATTTTTTTTATTTGTAAATATATTTTTTTTATTGCCGCCCTTCATATATTTATAATATTTTGTACACTGTTCCTGTCCGCCAGGGAGCTGTTGCTCGGCGGACTAATGCCTAAGATCAAAATTTTTATATAATTATATAATATATGTACTTCTAAAGATATGGCAAATAATAAACTAAACTAAACTAAAACCCCCATACCACAATTACCACCACCACCACCACCCTGCCCCTACCACAATTACCACCACCACCACCACCCTGCCCCATACCACAATTACCCCCACACCCCCACCACCTTTCCCCCCTACCACAAATTACAAAACCTCCACCCCCCACCCTGCCCATACCACAATTACCACCACCACCACCACCCCCCTCCCCCATTTCCACAATTACCACCACCTCCACCCCCACCCTGCCCCATACCACAATTACCACCACCACCACCACCTGCCCCATACCACAATTACCACCACCACCACCACCCTGCCCCATACCACAATTACCCCCACCACCCCCACCCTGCCCCATACCACAATTACCCCACCACCACCACCACCCTTCCCCCATACCACAATTACCACCACCTCCACCACCACCCTGCCCCCTCCACAATTACCACCCCCACCACCACCACCCTCCCCCATACCCCAATTACCACCACCTCCCCCCACAAACCCGCCCATACCACAATTACCACCACCACCACCACCACCTTCCCCCATACCACAAATTTCCACCCCCACCACCACCCTCCCCCATACCACAATTACCACCACCACCACCACCACCCTGCCCCATACCACAATTACCACCCCCACCACCACCCTCCCCCATACCAAAAATTACCCACCACCACCACCCTGCCCCATACCACAATTACCACCAAACCACCACCACCCTGGCCCCCTACCACAATTACCACCACCTCCACCACCACCCTGCCCCATACCACAATTACCCCCACCACCACCACCCCTTCCCCCATACCACAATTTCCACCCCCACCACCACCCTCCCCCATACCACAATTACCACCACCACCACACCACCACCCTCCCCATACCACAATTACCAACCCCCACCACCACCCTCCCACATTTCCACAATTATCAAACCCCCACCACCACCTGCCCCATACCACAATTACCACCACCACCACCACCACCCCCCCCATACCACAATTACCACCCCCACCACCACCCTGCCCCATACCACAATTACCACCACCACCACCACCACCCGGGCCCCCTACCACAATTACCACCACCACACCACCCTGCCCCATACCACAATTACCACCACCACCACCACCACCCTGCCCCATACCACAATTACAACCACCACCACCACCCTGCCCCATACCACAATACCACCACCACCACCACCACCCTGCCCATACCACTATTACCACCACCACCACCACCACCCTCCCCCATACCACAATTACCACCACCACCAACCACCCTCCCCCATACCACAATTACCACCACCACCACCACCCTCCCCCATTTCCACAATTACCACCACCACCACCACCACCCTCCCCATACACAATTTCCACCACCACACCCCACCCCCCCCATACCACAATTTCCACCCCCACCACCACCACCCTGCCCAATACCACAATTACCACCACCACCCACCCTCCCCCCCTACCCAATTACCACCCCCACCACCACCACCCACCCTGCCCCATACCACAATTACCCCACCACCACCACCACCCTGCCCCATACCACAATTACCACCACCACCCCCCATACACCCCCAAATTAACCACCACCACCACCACCACCCTGCCCCATACCACAATTACCACCCCCACCACCACCACCAACCCCTACCACAATTTTCCACCCCAGCACCACCACCCTGCCCCATACCCCAATTACCACCACACCACCACCACCACCCTCCCCCATACCACAATTACCACCACCACCACCACCACCCTCCCCCATACCACCAATTACCATCACCACCACAAACCCCCCCCCAAAACCACAATTACCACCACTCCACCACCCCCCTGCCCCATACCCCAATTTCCACCACCACCCCCACCCTGCCCCATACCACAATTACCAACCACCACCACCACCACCCTCCCCCATACCACAATAAACCACCACCACCACCACCACCCTGCCCCATACCCCAATTACCACCACCACCACCACCACCCTGCCCCATACCACAATTACCACCACCCCCACCCCCACCCTCCCCCATACCACAATTACCCACCACCACCACCACCACCTGCCCCATACCACAATTACCACCACCACCACCACCTGCCCCCTACCACAATTACCACCACCTCCACCACCACCCTGCCCATACCACAATTACCCCCACCACCACCACCACCCTCCCCCATACCAAAAATTACCACCACCACCACCACCCTCCCCCATACCACAATTACCACCACCACCACCACCACCCTGCCCATACCACAATTACCCCCACCACCACCACCACCCCCCATACCACAATTACCACCACCACCACCACCCTCCCCCATACCACAATTACCACCACCACCACCACCACCCTGCCCCATACCACAATTACCACCACCACCCCACCACCCCCCATACCACAATTTCCAACCACACCACCAACCCACCCTGCCCCATACCACAATTACCACCCCCACCACCACCCTGCCCCATACCACAATTACCACCACCACCACCACACTGCCCCATACCACAATTACCACCACCCCCACCACCACCCTGCCCCATACCACAATTACCACCACCACCACCACCACCCTCCCCCAACCACAATTACCACCCCCACCACCACACCCCCCCATACCACAATTACACCACCACCACCACCACCCTGCACCATACCACAATTACCACCACCAAACCACCACCACCCCCCATACCACAATTAAACCACCCCCACCACCACCCTGCCCCATACCACAATTACCACCACCACCACCACCACCCTCCCCCATACCACAATTACCACCACCACCACCACCCTCCCCCATACCACAATTACCACCACCACCACCACCACCCTTTCCCCATACCACAATTACCACCACCACCACCACCACCCCCATACCACAATTCCACCACCTCACCACCACCCTGCCCCATACCACAATTACCACCACCACCACACCACCCTCCCCATACCACAATTTCCAACCCCCACCAACCCCCCTCCCCCATACCACAATTACCACCACCACCACCACCCCCCTGCCCCTACCACAATTACCACCACCCCACCACCCTGCCCCATACCACAATTACCACCACCACCACCACCCCCCCCCATACCACAATTACCACCCCCACCACCACCCTGCCCATACCACAATTACCACCCCTCACCACCACCCCTGCCCATACCCACAATTTCCACCCCCACCCCCACCACCCTGCCCCATAACCACAATTACCACCCCCACCACCACCACCCTGCCCCATACCACCCAATTACCCCCACCACCACCACCCTGCCCCATACCACAATTACCACCACCACCACCACCACCCTGCCCCATACCACAATTACCACCACCACCACCACCCGCCCCATACCACAATTACCACCACCACCACCACCACCCTGCCCCCATACCACAATTACCACCACCACCACCAACCACCCTCCCCCATACCACAATTAACCACCACCACCACCCTCCCCCATACCACAATTACCACCACCACCCCCCACCCTCCCCCATACCACAATTACCACACCCCCACCACCCCCCCCCCCATACCACAATTACCACCACCACCACCACCACCCTCCCCCATACCAACAATTTCCACCCACCACCCCCACCCCCCTGCCCCATACCCCAAATTACCAACCCCCACCACCCCCCATACCACAATTACCACCCCCCCCCACCACCACCCCCTATACCACAAAATTTCCAAACCCCCACCACCACACCCTGCCCCCTACCACAATTACCACCACCACCACCACCCCCCCCCATACCACAATTATCATCACCCCCACCACCACCCTGCCCCATACCACAATTACCACCACCACCACCACCCTGCCCCCTACCACATTACCCCCACCACCACCCCCCCCCCCATACCACAATTACACCACCACCACCACCCTGCCCCATACCAAAAATTACCACCACCACCACCACCACCCTGCCCCTACCACAATTACCCACCACCCACCACCACCCTGCCCCATACCACAATTACCACCACCACCACCACCACCCCCCATACCCCAATTACCACCACCTCCACCACCACCCCCCATTTCAACAATTACCACCACCACCACCACCACCCTGGGCCCCCTACCACAATTTCCCCCCCCCACCACCACCGCCCCCCATACCACAATTACCACCACCACCACCCCCCACCCCCCCCCCATACCCCCAATTAAACCCCCCCTACCACCACCACCCTCCCCCATACCACAATTGCCACCACCACCACCACCAAACCCCCCTCCCCATACCACAATTACCACCCCCACCACCATAACCCTGCCCCATACCACAATTACCAACCACCCCCACCACCCCCCCATACCACAATTACCACCCCCACACCACCACCCCCATACCACAATTACCACCACCCCCACCACCACCCCCCACATACCACAATTACCACCACCCCCACCCCCACCCTGCCCTTTTACCACAATTACCACCACCATCACCACCACCCTGCCCCATACCACAATTACCACCACCACCACCCTGCCCCATACCACAATTTCCACCACCACCACCCCCCTCCCCCATACCACAATTACCACCACCCAAAACCACCCGGCCCATACCAACAATTACCCCCACCACCACCACCACCCTCCCCATACCACAATTTTACCACCACCACCACCCTGCCCCATACCACAATTACCACCACCACCACCACCACCCTCCCCCTACCACAATTACCACCACCACCACCACCACCTGCCCCATACCACAATTACCCCCCCCCACCACCACCCTCCCCCATACCACAATTACCACCACCACCACCACCACCCTTCCCATACCACAATTACCACCACCACCTATACCACAATTACCACCCCCCACCACCACCCCCCCATACCACAATTACCACCACACACCCTCCCCCATACCACAATTACCACCACCACCACCACCCTCCCCCATACCACAATTACCACCCCCACCACCACCCTGCCCCATACCACAATTACCACCACCACCACCACCACACCCTGCCCCATACCACAATTACCCCCACCACCACCACCACCCTCCCCCAACCACAAGTACCACCACCACCCCACCACCCTCCCCCATACCACAAATTACCACCACCACCCCCACCACCCCCCATACCACAATTACCCCACCACCACCACCCCTCCCCCATACCACAATTACCAAACCCCCACCACCGCCACCCTGCCCCAACCACAATTTCCACCCCCACCCACAACCTGGGCCCCATACCACAATAACACCACCCCCACCACACCCTGCCCCATACCACAATTACCACCCCCACCACCACCCTCCCCCATACCACAATTACCACCACCACCACCACCCTCCCCCATACCACAATTACCACCACCACCACCACCCTGCCCCCTACCACAATTACCACCACCACCACCACCCTGCCCCTACCACAAATTACCACCACCACCACCACCCCCCTGCCCCATACCACAATTACCACCACCACCACCACCACCCTCCCCCATACCACAATTACCCCCCACCACCACACCCTCCCCTATACCCCAATTACCACCACCACCACCACCACCCTCCCCCATACCACAATTACCACCACCCACCACCCTCCCCTACCAAATTACCACCACCACCTATACCACAATTACCACCACCACCACCACCCCCCCATACCACAATTACCACCACCACCACCACCCTCCCCCATACCACAATTACACCACCCTCCCCCTACCACAATTTCCACCCCCACCACCACCACCCCCCATACCACAATTACCACCACCACAAACCACCAACCTCCCCCATACCACAATTACCACCACCACAACCACCACCCCCCCCATACCACAATTACCACCAACCACCACCACCACCCTGCCCCATACCACAATTACCACCCCACCACCACCACCCTGCCCCATACCACAATTCACCCCCCACCACCACCACCCTCCCCCATACCACAATTACCACCACCACCACCACCACCCCCCATACCACAATTACCACCACCACCACCACCACCCTGCCCCCCTACCACAATTACCACCAAACCCCCACCACCCTGCCCATACCACAATTACCACCCACCAGCACCACCACCCCCCATACCCACAATTACCACCCCCACCACCACCCTCCCCCATACCACCCAATTACCACACCACCACCCACCACCCTGCCCCATAAACCCCAATTACCACCCCCAAACACCCTCCCCCATACCACAATTTCCTCCCCCCCCACCACCCTCCCCCATACCACAATTACCACCACCACCACCACCCTGCCCCATACCAAATTACCACCACCACCACCACCACCCTCCCCCCTACCACCCAAATTTCCACCACACCACCACCCTGCCCCATACCCACAATTACCACCACCACCACCACCACCCTGCCCCATACCACAATTACCACCTCCACCACCACCTCCCCATACCACAATTACCACCCCCACCACCACCACCCCCCCCTACCCCGATTTCCACCCCCACCACCACCACCCTGCCCCATACCACAATTACCACCACCACCACCACCCTCCCCCATACCACAATTACCACCACCACCTATACCACAATTACCCACCACCACCCACCCTCCCCCCTACCACAATTACCACCACCACCACCACCACCCCCCATACCACAATTTCCACCACCACCACACCACCCCCCTGCCCCATACCACAATTTCCCCCACCACCACCACCCTCCCCATACCACAATTACCACCACCACCACCACCCTCCCCATACCACAATTACCACACTACCACCACCCTCCCCATACCACAATTTCCACACCACCACCACCACCCCCCATACCACAATTTCCACCACCTCCACCACCACCCCCATACCACAATTACCACCAACTCCACCACCACCCTGCCCCCATACCACAATTACCACCACTACCCATACCACAATTACCACCACCACCCCACCAAACCCCCCCCATACCACAATTTCCACCACCACCCCCACCACCCTGCCCATACCACAATTACCACCACCACACCACCACCCTGCCCCATACCACAAAATTACCACCCCCACCACCACCACCCTGCCCCATACCACAATTACCACCCCCCCCCACCACCACCCCCCATACCACAATTACCCCACCTCCACCACCACCCCCCATACCCCAATTACCACCACCCCCACCACCACCACCCCCATACCACAATTACCACCCCCACCCCCACCCTCCCCCATACCACAATTACCCCCCCCACCACCACAACCCCCAACCACAATTACCACCCCCACCACCACCACCCCCCATACCACAATTACCACCACCACCACCACCCTCCCCCATACCACAATTACCACCGCCACCCACCCTCCCCATACCACAATTACCACCACCACCACCACACCACCCATACCACCAATTACCACCCTCCACCACCACCCTTCCCATACAAAAATTACCACCACCACCACCACCCTCCCCCATACCACAATTACCACCCCCCCACCCACCCTCCCCCATACCACAATTACCAAACCCCCCCCACCTCCCCCCCCCATACCACAATTACCACCCCCCACCCCCACCCTGCCCCATACCACAATTACCACCACCCCCACCACCACCCTGCCCCTCCACAATTACCACCACCACCCCCACCACCCTGCCCCCTACCACAATTACCACCACCACCACCACCACCCTGCCCCAAAACACAATTACCCCCCCCACCACCACCACCCCCCATACCACAATTACCACCACCTCCACCACCCCCCCCATACCACAATTACCACCACCACCACCACCACCCCCCATACCACAAGTACCACCCCCCACCAGCCTCCCATACCACAATTACCACCCCCACCACCACCACCCCCCATACCCCAATTACCAACCCCCCCCCACCACCACCCCCCCTACCACAATTACCACCAAACCACCACCACCCTCCCCCATACACAATTACCACCCCCACCACCACCCTCCCCCATACCACAATTACCACCACCACCACCACCCTGCCCATACCACAATTACCACCACCATCACCCACCCCCCCCATACCACAATTTCCACCACCACCACCACCCTCCCCCATACCACAATTACCACCACCACCACCAAACCCCCCTGCCCCAACCACAATTACCACCACCACCACCACCCCCCTGCCCCATACCACAATTAAACCACCACCACCACCACCACCCTCCCCCATACCACAATTACCACCCCCACCAAACCCCCCTCCCCCATACCACAATACCACCACCACCACCACCACCACCCATACCACAATTACCACCACCTCCAAACCCCCACCCTGCCCCATACCAACAATTACCCCACCACCCTCCCCCATACCACAATTACCACCCCCACCACCACCCCCCCCATACCCCAATTACCCCCCCCACCACCACCCTCCCCCATACCACAATTACCACCACCACCACCCACCCCCCTGCCCCATACCACAATTAACCACCACCACCACCACCACCCTGCCCATACCACAATTACCACCACCACCACCACCACCCTCCCCATACCACAATTACCACCACCACCCCCCCACCCCCCCCCCCATACCACAATTACCACCACTACCACCACCACCACCCATACCACAATGACCACCACCACCACCACCACCACCCATACCACAATTACCACCACCACAACAACCACCCTCCCCATACCACAAGACCACCACCACCACCACCCTCCCCATACCACAATTACCACCACCACCACCACCCATAACCCCAATTACCAAACCCCATCCACCACCCCCCCATACTACAATTCCACCCCCTCCACCACCACCTGCCCCATACCACAATTACCACCACCAGCACCACCACCCCCCATACCACAATACCACCCCCTCCACCACCACCCCCCATACCACAATTACCACCACCTCCACCACCCCCACCACCCATACCACAATTACCACCACCTCCACCACCCTCCCCCCCATACCACAATTACCACCCCACCACCCACCCTCCCCCATACCGCAATTTCCACCACCACCACCACCACCCTGCCCCATACCACAATTTCCCACCACCACCACCACCACCCTGCCCCATACCACAATTAACCACCACACCACCACCACCCTCCCCCATACCACAATTACCACCACCTCCACCACCACCACCACCCATACCACAATTACCACCACCTCCCCCACCACCCCCCATACCACAATTACCACCACCTCCACCACCCTGGCCCATACCACAATTACCCACCACACCACCACCACCTGCCCCCTACCACAATTACCACCACCACCACCACCACCCTGCCCCCTACCACAATTACCACCACCACCACCACCACCCTCCCCATACACAATTACCACACCTCCACCACCCCCCACCACCCATACCACAATTACCCCCCCACACCACCACCACCCCATACCACAATTACCACCACCTCCACACCACCAACCCTCCCCCCTACCACAATTACCACCACCTCCACCACCACCACCACCCATACCACAATTACCACCACCACCACCACCACCCCCCATACCACAATTTCCACCACCTCCACCCCCCACACCACCCATACCACAATTACCACCACCTCCACCACCACCTCCCATACCACAATTACCACCAACCTCCACCACCCCCACCACCATACCACAATTACCCCCACCTCCACCACCACCCCCCATACCACAATTGCTGCTGCTGCTGCTTTCACTAACACTGTCATCACCACCACCAACACCAAAAAATAACGTCACTATCATCATCATCAGTCATCACCATTTTACTGAATACACCACCACCACCGCTTTTGAGAGAGAGAGAGAGAGAGAGAGAGAGGGAGAGGGAAGAGAGGAGGGGAGAGAGAGGGAGAGAGAGGAGAGAGAGAGATGCGTTTCATTTTAAATTTTGCTAAACATGCCCCCAAAAACATCAAAATAACCATAATGGTAATAATAATAACCCAAAAACGATAATAAAAACAATATAATTTAATAAACAACAATAATAATAAAAATAACAATAAACATTAACAATCAATATCATGAATCATCAAAATGAAAAAATATTGGGTTCTATAAATTCACATGATTACATTTTTTTTTTGCATGCGTCAATATTTTGTCATCAACGTTAAGCTTGGCGCGTTGATGGAGGGCCTGGAGGGAGGGGGGAAAGGAGGAGGGAAGGGGAAAGGGGGGTTGACAGGCACTAAATCTGTCGTCTGTTTGTCTGTCTGTTTGTTTTTTGTGTTTTGAAGTTTTGGGTTTATATTTAATGTCATTCAATCTGGGGTCAGCTTGACATTTTGTTAACTATTAAAGTGTGTTATTTTGTCGTGGGTGTTGTTTTTGTTGTTGTTGTTGTTGTTTGCTGTTGCTGTTGTTGTTTTTATTGGTGGTGGTGGTGATGGTGGTGGTCGTCTTCCTCTTTTTCTTCTTCTTTTTCTTTATCCCTTGCTTCTATTCTTTTTATTTATATTTGTTGTTTGTTTTTGGTGGCAATAGTAGAAGTTAAGTAGTAGCAGTAGTAGTAGTAGAAGTTGAAGTAGTAGCAGTAGTAGTTTGTAGTAGTAGTAGTAGCAGTAGTAGCAGTAGTATAGTAGTAGTAGAAATTGAAGTAGTAGCAGTTAGTGAGAGTAGTAGTAGTAGTTGGTAGTAGTAGTAGTAGTAGTAGTAGCAGTAGTAGTAGTAGTAGTAGAAAATTGAAAGTGCGTTCAAACAGGGAAGTTAGAGTAAAATAGTAGTAGTAAGTAGAAGTTGAAGTAGTAGGGGAAGGAAATAGAATAGTAGTATTGGGGAAATAAAATAAGGTAAGTTGANCCCAAAACCAAAACCCACCCCACCCTGCCCAACCAATTACCACCCACCACCACCCCCCCATACCAAAATTCCCACCACCACCACCACCACCCTCCCCCATACCACAATTACCACCACCACCACCACCACCTCCCCCATACCACAATTACCACCACCTCCACCACCACCACCACCCATACCCAAATTACCACCCACCACCACCACCCCCCATACCACAATTACCACCACCTCCACCACCACCACCCCCCCATACCACAATTACCACCACCTCCACCACACCACCACCCATACCACAATTACCACCACCACCACCACCACCCCCATACCACAATTACCACCACCTCCACCCCACCACCACCATACCACAATTACCACCACCTCCACCACCACCTCCCATACACAATTACCACCACCTCCACCACCACCACCACCCATACCACAATTACCACCACCTCCAAACCACCACCCCCCATACCACAATTGCTGCTGCTGCTGCTTTCACTAACACTGTCATCACCACCACCAACACCAAAACTAACGTCACTATCATCATCATCAGTCATCACCATTATACCTGAATACACCACCACCACCGCTTATGAGAGAGAGAGAGAGAGAGAGAGAGAGAGAGAGGAGAGAGAGAGAGAGAGAGAGAGAGAGAGAGAGAGATGCGTTTCATTTAATTTAGCTAAACATGCCCCCAAAAACATCAATAATAAACCATAATGGTAATAATAATAACAATAACGATAATAATAACAATATTAATAATAACAACAATAATAATAAAAATAACAATAAACATTAACAATCAATATCATGAATCATCAACTGAAACAATATTGGGTTCTATAAATTCACATGATTACATTTTTTTTTTGCATGCGTCAATATTTTGTCATCAACGTTAAGCTTGGGCGCGTTGATGGAGGGCCTGGAGGGGAGGGGGGAAGGAGGAGGGGAAGGGGAAAGGGGGGTTGACAGGCACTAAATCTGTCTGTCTGTTTGTCTGTCTGTTTGTTTTTTGTGTTTTGAAGTTTTGGGTTTATATTTAATGTCATTCAATCTGTTGTCAGCTTGACATTTTGTTAACTATTAAAGTGTGTTATTTTGTCGTTGCTGTTGTTTTTGTTGTTGTTGTTGTTGTTGTTGCTGTTGCTGTTGTTGTTGTTATTGGTGGTGGTGGTGATGGTGGTGGTCGTCTTCCTCTTTTTCTTCTTCTTTTTCTTCATCCCTTGCTTCTATTCCTTTTTATTTATATTTGTTGTTGTTGTTGGTGGCAATAGTAGAAGTTGAAGTAGTAGCAGTAGTAGTAGTAGAAGTTGAAGTAGTAGCAGTAGTAGTAGTAGTAGTAGTAGTAGCAGTAGTAGCAGTAGTAGTAGTAGTAGTAGAAATTGAAGTAGTAGCAGTAGTAGCAGTAGTAGTAGTAGTAGTAGTAGTAGTAGTAGTAGCAGTAGTAGTAGTAGTAGTAGAAATTGAAGTAGTAGCAGTAGTAGCAGTAGTAGTAGTAGTAGTAGAAGTTGAAGTAGTAGCAGTAGTAGCAGTAGTAGTAGTAGTAGTAGTAGTAGAAGTTGAAGTAGTAGTAGAAGTAGAAGTAGAAGTAGTAGTGGCAATAGTAGAAGTAGAAATAGTAGTACAGTTTGCGTGGATAATCAGTGCGCGCCTCCGAAAAGTGAATGTTTACACGTATGACGCACCATGTTTATAACAAAATAATGTAGAATATCAACACTTACAATTGTAGTTAGTATTTCGTTGCGTAGTCCTTCCTCTTGATGACCCTTTGAAGGCGATGTGGTACACTGTCAGCAAAATTTTGAAGGTACTCAGGCTTAAATTCTTCCCAACACTTTCGGAGCTCCAATTCAAGCTTGGGGAGTGTAGAGGTGTCACGTGAGCGGAGTTTGTCTTTCATGATGGCCCAAAGATTTTCTATGGGTGATATATCGGGAGAATTACCTGGCCAGTCATCTATTCTTCCAATCTTGCAGTCATCAAGCCACTGTATCACATCTCGAGCTGTGTGGCAGGATGCTCCATCCTGTTGGAAAATCTGTGCCTGTGTCTTTTCAAAGCAGGCCTCCAGGTGGTCATTTTAAAAGATCAAAATACACCACTTTGTTAACAGTTGTGTTCTTTGGGAAAATAACTAAGTTCCCAATACCATGAAAAGTAAAGCAACCCCACACCATTAAACTGGAGGGTGTTTTGTGGTCTTTCGTGTGTAGCGAGGCTCGGTGGGGTCTGAGCCGGGACGACGGTACACTTTTGCTGGTCCTCCTCCACTCACACAAAATGTGCTTTCGGTCACTCCACAGCACAGCCCGCACACTTGTCGAGAGGCCAATCTCTGTATTTCTTTGCAAAGTGAAGCCTTTTCTTCCTTTGGCGGTCATTTATCAGTTGCTTATTCCGCGCCCGGTAACACCTGTAGCCAAGGTCACGTTTCAAAGTTTCCTGTACAGTACGCAGCGACACACTACCAGAAGAGTATGATTTTCCTCCTTCAGTTTTCTGGCTGTAAGGCTAGGATTGGCATCAAGCTGTCCGCCTTAAACACGCTCCTGGTTCTGTTACACGTTTTTTTTGTTTCCTAGGTTGTTTTTTTGGAAGCGGGAGATTCACCTCTCCGCCAGCCTTAAATCGGCGGATCAAATTTTGCACTGTTCTAATCTTTAGTCCTTTAAGCTTGCAAATTTCCTTATTATTGATCCCAGCCTTGTAAAGATCAATGATTGCTTGAATCGTTGTGCCATCCGTATGTTTTCCACCTATTATGTAATCCAGCAAAAACAGGCAAAAACACGGGATGTAGGTGAACGCTGCAGGCTATAAGTTCAAAATCATGCAAACTGTCAACCGCCTATGGAGGGAGGAGAGGGAGGGAAACCCTCCCTCCCACACACCGGTGAGTGTGCAAGATGATGTACGTCGCTGTCAGACATACGATTCATGCCTTCTGCATTTTTTTATAGTTTGGGAAGCAACTTTAAATCTGCGCGGTAAATCTCGATGAACGGGTTCTGGCGTAAAGATCATCCGCGCAAGCCTGTAGCAGCAGCAGTAGTAGTAGTAGTGTACTAGTAGTAGTAGTAGTAGTAGTAGTAGTAGTAGATGTAGTAGTAGTAGTAATAGTAGTAGTAATAGTAGTAGTAGTAGTAGTAGTAGTAGTAGCAGTAGCAGTAGTAGTAATAGTAACAGTAGTAGCAGTAGTAGCAGTAATAGTAGCAGTAGTAAGAGTAGTAGTAGTAGTAGTAGTAGCAGTAGTAGCAGTAGTAGTAGTAGTAGTAGAAGTAGAAATAGTAGTAGTAGCAGTAGTAGTAGTAGTAGTAGTAGTAGTAGTAGTAGTACTAGTAGTAGTAGTAGTAGTAGAAGTAGAAATAGTAGTGGCAATAGTAGAAATAGTAGTAGCAGCAGCAGTAGTAGTAGTAATGTATTAGTAGAAGTAGTAGTAGTAGTAGTAGTAGTAGTTGTAGAAGTAGTAGTAGTGGTAGTAGTATCAACAACGTAAAAATATAATACGTCTCATTTCTTTTTTGTTTATCTCGCCCCAATTATGCTATTGCCCCTTATCAGAAAGTTAGGAGTGTGCAGATAAACTTTGATTGAGTCTGGGGCTATAGCGTGTGTGTGTGTGTGTGTGTGTGTGTGTGTGTGTGTGTGTGTGTTGTGGAGTGTTTTAGGGAGAAAATACATGGAAGGAAGGAAGGAAGGAAGGAAGGAAGGAAGGAAGATAACAAATAACAATAACGAGTAATGATGCTGGAGAGAAAGGAGGATAAAGAGGAAGAAAAAGAGGAAAAAGAGAGGGCGAAAGAGTGGAGAAGGAGAATAAGAATAAGTAGTAATTGTAGCAGAAGTTTGATATAAGAAATTGATGATGGAGGTGGTGATTGTGGTGGTGATGAGAGTGAGGAAGGAATTAGTATGTTGACTCTGGGTCAGGTTGACGGTCACCTGGGGAGTCTTTAAAGAGGGGGGGTGGAGGGGGCGAGGGTCAACACGAAACACAGGTAATGAAATGTTGACCCTCGACACTCGACGCTTCGTGATCGACAACCCACTAACCTTCTTTTTCTTATCGCTCTTATCTCTCTTATTTTCTCTCTTTGTCTTTTCTTTATCTCCCTTCCCCTTATTGATAAAGTTATCTATTCCCCTCGAGGGGTCATTCCCTCGTAAGATTGAAGTTATGTATATTCTCTCTTCTTTTTTTGTTATACTTTGCTGTGGTATTCCTATAGGTTTTACAGTCAGGAGTTTCAGCTGGACTACTGAGAACTATCTTTAACTTGACAGGAATGTATAGATTATTCCTAGCTTAAAACATACATACATGGGTTACTATTCTATTCTCTATTTTCTATCTCTACTATTCTATTATTATTATTCTCTCTCTCTCTCTCTCTCGTCCCCTCTTCTCTCTCTCCCTCTCTCTCTCTCTCTCTCTCTCTCTCTCTCTCTCTCTCTCTCTCTCTCTCTCTCTTCTCTCTCACTCACATATTTCATGATCCACTTTCATCACTATTTTCTTTGTTTTGCTCAATTTCATGTATTTCACAAGTAGGTTATTTGCTCTTCGTTTATTTTTCTCGCGATTCGTACCCGTGTCTCAAGAGTTATGTAAGAATCGTAGACGTAAGGCCATTGTGTACGCAACGTAAAATCATGAATTTACATGTGTATGCAATTTTTTTCTATTTTTTTCTCAGAATTTGATTTTCTTCCTTCTTTTCTTGCTTGCTTCTTTCCTTCTCTTCTTCCTTCATTCCTTTCTACCTTTCTTCCCTCCGTCCTTCCACCTTTTATCTCTCTATCTCTCTATTTCTCTCCCAGTTTTACATTCCTGTCCCTACCCTAAGATATTGACCTCAACACCCCTTAAGCTACTCCCTTAACCTCTTTAACTCCTTTGACCTTTATCCCTTCAACGGCACCTCCCACAAGTAGCTCAATACAGGCAGCCACAAGATCCTTCATCTAATGGTTGTTTGGTTGGCAGAGCATTCTTCTTCTTCTTCTTCTTCTTCTTCTTGTTCTTGTTCTTGTTCTTCTTCCTCTTCATGTTCCACTTCTTCTTCTTCTCCTTTTTCTTCTTGTAATGGTATATTCAAACGTTCTCAATATTTCATCGCAGCCGTGCCAGGAAACTTTAGGCTCACCATTCATTGTTTTTCGTTGTACAGATTTCGGTTTCCAAAGTGAGGATTTTTTTTTCTCTCTCTCTCTCTCTCTCTCTCTCTCTCTCTCTCTCTCTCTCTCTCTCTCTCTCTCTCTCTCTCTCTCTCTCTCTCTCTCTCTCTCTCTCTCTCTCTCTCTCGTGTTCTTCCATATTTCTTGCCTGCGCTCTTTTTGAAATTTATCCTTTTCATTATTAAATTTTGATGTATTCTTTAATCTCTTTTCTTCTTTTACTATTTCATACTTCTCTGTTCTTTCCTTCCTTTCCTTCTATTTTTTCTCTTTCAATTCTTCTCTTTTTCCTTTTTCAATGTTCTTTTATCTTTTTCCCTTGTCTAAGCCTTATTTATTTTCTTCCCTTATTTTATATATTCTTCTATTTTCTCCTTTCTCCTCTTTCACATTTTTATTTGTGTTCCTCTTTTCCCCTCTTTTTTCTCTTTTTCACTCTTCTCTCTCTCCCTTTTCAATATTCTTTTTCCTTTATTCTCTTCCAAACTTTTCCTCCTTCCTTTCTTCCTCCTTTTTCACATTTTGTTCATTTCCTCCTTTCTCCCCTAATCCACCCCTTTATTCCTTTTCTTATATTGTTTTCCCCTTTTCCTCTTTTCCCCTTCTCCTTGTCTTCTTTTTCTTATATTATTTCCATTCTATTATTCTTATTTTTTCACTTCTCTCTCGCTCCCGCTTTTTTCATCATTGCAGCCTTTCCTCTTCTCTCGTGTAGACTCCTTTCTTTACATGGAGTTATATTTGTCCTTCCTTTCGTATTTGCTCCTCTTCCTCCTCTGCATAATTTCCTGTGGCATATATTTTCATTGTGCAGTTTTTTTCTTATATTTGTGTTTATTTTGACTTGCAATTTGGTTTTAAAGTTTCTGTGTTACTGATTGCCCTTCTTTGGTGATTATTTTTTATGTGTGAATGTGTTGTGTGTGTTGTGTGGTGTGAGTGTGTGTGTGTGTATGTGTGTGTGTGTTGTGTGTGTGTGTGGGGTGTGTATGTGTGTGGTATGTATGTGTGTGTAGTGTGGTGTGTGTGTGTGTTGTGTATGTTGTTTTTTTCACTATCATTATCATATCACGTCGCCTTTTTATTGACATTAACTCACCCCCCCCTTTTCTTCTCTCTCTCTCTCTCCCCCTCTTCTCTCTCTCCTCTCTCTCTCTCCTCTCTCTCCTCTCTTTTACATCCTACTGCAGTTAATTACATATTTATTTACTATAAAAAAAATTGAAAATTTTGAGAGGGAAAATCAGAACATAGAAAACAGATAAAAGGGGGGGAAAAAAGGAGCCCGAAAAGGAAATATTCAGGACATGCCAGGGAAACTAAAAACAATTCCTAAATAACAAAAAAAGGGAATAATGAAGGGGAAAAAAGGAACCATGACAATCATAAAAGAAAAAAGTCTAACGTGGACAAAAGGAAAACAAAAAAGAGAGAGAGAGATAAGAGAGAGAAGAGGAGAGAGAGAGAGAGAGAGAGAGAGAGAGAGAGAGAGAGAAGAAGAGAGAAGAGAGAGAAAAGAGGAAAAAGAGAGAGAAGAGAATAAAATGGAGCAAAAAAAGAAAGAACGAGGGAAATTTAGTGAAGGAAAAAAAGAAGAAACGACCATTTAAACTACGTAGAAAGGGAAAAAGAGAGAGAGAGAGGAAGAGAGAGAGATTTCCCCGTTTTTTCAACCTTTCAAAAACAAGATATTCCAGGAAATTCATCACTATTTAAAGAAGCGTTTATCTCTTCTTCATTTTTTAAACGATTTCCAATTTTAAAAAATATCAAAATCAGCAGAATCATTAGTTTACCTTTTTATGCTTTTTTTATTAATTTTTGTTCATCTTTTTTTTTAGATG
>JACEEZ010003697.1:0-19487 GCA_016584305.1 Chionoecetes opilio | reverse complement strand
CATTTTCGAGAAAGCAGCCCTCGACACTCGATTCAAGGCGCCCGGCCCACACACATACACACACACAACACACAACAACAAAACCAACACACACACACACATACACACACACCCACACCAAAAAACAACACCCCAACCACAAAAACCCCAAACACCACACACACACACACACGGGAAATTCAGGGACGGGGACAGGGGGGGCCGCTGGTCCCTTTAAAAGAGGTCGGTCCGCCATCCATTTTGCTGAGTAAAGGTTATCCCCCCCAAATAGAGAGAGAGAGGAGAGGAGAGAGAGAGGAGAGAGAGAGAGAGAGAGGAGAAAGAAGAGAGAGAAGAGAGGGGAGAGAGGGGAGAGAAGAAGAGAGAGAGAGAGAGAGCAAAAAGAGGAAAAAAAAAAGAAAAAAAAAAATTCCCCAAAAATCTTCCTTCCTTTACTTCTTTCACTCTCTCTCGTTTTTCCCCCTTCGTCTCTCTCTTTTTCCCTCCCCCTTCTCTCTCTCCCCTCCCCCTCTCTCTCTCTCTCTTCTCTCTCTCTCTTCTCTCTGCTTTTTCTCTCCCCCCTTTCCTCCCCTCTCTCTCCTTTTCTCTCCCCGGGGACAGGTTTTTTTTTCCCTTTAAAATTTCCCCTCATTTTTCCCCTATTCTCTTTTCTCTGTATGCTCTCTTCCTTTTACCCTCTCTCTTCCCTCCATTAAAACCCTAGTTTTCTTTCTCATCTTTCTTTCTTCCCTTCATTCTTTCTTTTCTCTTATGGATCATCCTGTAATTTCCTTCTCTTTCCAACTCTACCCTTTTAAAAACCACCAAGTGTTTGTTATCAACACTAGGTTAAGTCAATTTAAATTTAGGGATAAGATATGGGGCAACCCCAATAAAACCCCTAAATGCAGCAAGTACAAAAATGCAAAACTTCGCTCCAAAGTGCTGCTGGGGTTACAAAGAACCCCGACCCTGCGATCCGTGAAAAAACTTAAATGGATAAAAATGAAAGAAAAAGTGAAATTTTTATCAAAGCATGATGGGGTATAAAAGGGCCCCTAAGTATTATCCTGATGGGTATTGAATTACCATTTGTAACCAGATAAAAGATCCCTAACAAGACAAAATGAAACCATTTGTCCCAAGAGTGAACACAGACAATGGGCCCGTTTTTTATTATAAGTGGACCGAAGCAGGAACAAACTCCCCCCTAATATAAAAAATCCCGTCACTCACGAGTTTTCCAAAAAGCCTTAAACTTAAGCTCTTCAAGGTGGCCTTTGCTAAGAATTTTCAAAAATCTAATTTTAACACTATCTTTGTTTTGTATAAAATAATGTTTATTTCTTTTTTTGTAATAATCTCATTCTTCCATGTACTATTTTCACCATGTATATGTTATTTTTAGAAAGTAAGAGGAAAGCCATTGTACATTAATGGAAATAAAAGCATTCGATTCTGATTTGATTCTGTTCCTCTCTCTCTCCTTTTTCCTCTCTCTCCTTTTCCCTTTTCTCTCTTTCCCTCTCTCTTTCTCTCTCTCTCTCCCTCTCTCTCTTTTCCCCCTTTTTTCTCTCTCCTCCTTTTTCTCCTCTTTCTTCCCCCCCCCCCCCCTCCTCTCTGGCCCGTATGATGTAGGAGTCTCAACGAAATAAAAACAAACTCCCAAGAACAGTTTTTCACTCGTGATATATGCCTTACAAATGAGAATCAGCACCTCTGCTTATCCAGCTCTTGCAATACATGACTCTCCCTCTCTTCTCGTATTTTCTTTATTTCCTTCCCTATTTCATTCTTCTATTTCCTATTTTTGAAAAAACTGTAATAACGGTTATAATAATCCTGATGATAATAATAATGATACTACTACTCGTACTACTAATAATAATGATAATAATAATAATAGTAACAATAATGAAATGAGAGTACTGATGATGATATAATACGATCGATTGATAAGAATACACATAATCTTGCAACACATTTCCCGAATTCATTGTCTTTTTGCATGTATCTGAGAGCGAAGACGGTTCTATGGGTGATATTTAACATTTTTTGCATCGATTCTATTATTGTTTTACGAAAGATTTGTATGCATTTACTTTTCAAAGCAACCATCCCCTTTTTTCTCACGTGAAGAACATTGTCTTTTGGGACATTGAGTGATTAATTATAAAACTAAATGGATCAGAGAACTATTGTGCGAGCAATTTGTTACAAGGTGTCCCTGGTGAGCGTGTTCACCGTGGTGGTGGTGGGCATCACCGCCCTCCTCGGGAGCGTGTGGCAGGACGCCTTGGACAACGCCTTGAGGGTGTCCGAGGCCCTGCAGGCATGGGAGGACATGGGCCTCCATGCCACTGCTGCCTGGCAGGCACGGCAGCTGCTGGCTCACTGGTGGTGGCTGGGCCCTCTGTGCCCCGCCCCGCCTCAGGAGCCGCTAGAGGCCTGCGCGGCCCTGATCAGTGAGGACTGGTGGAACCTCCTGGCGAGCTCCCGCAGGACAAAGCAGCTCCTTAACTGCCTCCAGGAGCAAATGATCAAGGCTCAAGATGAACATGCGGCGTTCACGACTAAACTCACCTGCGTTGCGGTGTGTTTGGTGGTGAGTTTTGTGGTTTTGGCTGTGCGGTGTTGTGCAGGTCGTGTTTCTTGCAGCAAAACCAAGACACTGAACCGAGATCATTTTGGCGACTCTGTAGGCGTTACCAAGACTCTCCAGAGCAGGGTATAGAAACGGATACTTCTGAAGAATATAGCCAGGAAAAAGATACTATCGTTGATAAAGTAGAAAGTGAAAAAGTTTCTGTTGAGAAAACTGCCCTGGAAAAAGATGAGAAAGAGTTGCCTGCAACGGAAATGGAACAAGCAGAGGTTAAAACTACTTTAGACAAAGTAGACAAAAATCAAGGAGAAAAAGTACCATCCGCTGAGAAAACTGTTGTGGAAGTGGATGAAAGTCAGAAAGAAGCAGATAATTCTGAATTAAATGGACAGGTATTCGTGCGATCTGTCCCTTCTGCTGAAGATACAGATCTGTCATCTTCACATAACCTCGCGCAGTGCGGGGAGGTGAAGGAGGACTCTGAAGAACCCCTCGAGGATCCTAGCGGGGTTGTGGCCCTACAGAGCCTCGATGCGGTCACCAAGAGGAAGAGGCGCCTGTGCAAAGGAACGATATCCGTGATGATGAAGCGACACTGGACGACGAGTCCGACGAGTGGCTGAACGTCAGTAAAAAACAGAAGAAGCGCCGGAAGGAAGCAAAGTCGCAGGAAGGAAGTGCCAAGAAAGAAGGCACTAAGGCAGTGAAGGAAGCGCCGGAGGGAAGTGCCAAGAAAGAAGGCACTAAGGATGTGAAGGAAGCGCCGGAGGGAAGTGCCAAGAAAGAAGGCACTAAGGATGTGAAGGAAGCGCCGGAGGGAAGTGCCAAGAAAGAAGGCACTAAGGATGTGAAGGAAGCGCCGGAGGGAAGTGCCAAGAAAGAAGGCACTAAGGATGTGAAGGAAGCGCCGGAGGGAAGTGCCAAGAAAGAAGGCACTAAGGATGTGAAGGTGAGCGTCGCTCCTGCCAAGAAGCGTATCAAGGCTGGGCTTCAAGCAGCCTTAAAGGTGGATTCCCGCGAGAAGGTCCGGCAATCGTGGCGAGAAGACTGTGTGAAGGTGTTGGTGGCCGTGCTTCCGGGCAGACGGCAGCACGTCATCGGGCCGCGGGGGGACACTGTCCACAAACTGCGGAAGGACTTCCCCAACGTGCGCGTGACGGTGCCCCTGCCCCAGGATCGCACCGCCAAGCACGTCAGCCTCGAAGGCCCCGAAAGTGAGGTGGCCGCCGCCGCCAAGGACATCACCGGCCGCCTGGAGGCCATCGAGGCACAGTTGCGCGAGGCCGCCGAACGCCGCAAGAGGAATCGAGTCAAAGTGGTGGTGGATGTGGCACCCGACAGGCGGCGCCACGTGGTGGGCCCCGGGGGCGAGGAGCTCCTCAGGCTGGCTCAGAAATACCCCAGCGTGAGGGTATCGGTGCCCCCCGCCACTAACACTCACTCCCGCAACGTGAGAATCGTGGGCCCGGCCCCCGAGGTGGCCGCTGTCGAGGCCTACCTTAAGGCCCGCTTGCAGGCGGCGGAGCGGAGGCGACAGTTCCTGAAGGAATGGAGAAGACAACAGCGACAGTATCGCAAGGCGGCGGCCAAAGAGTGAGGTGGATCACTCTTGATCACACTTCAATCAATGAATCCTCTACGTCGTCACATATGGAATGATTCATGTCCATGACTTCAAATTTTCTATCATATTTTGCAATTTTATAATTTACAGTATATAGTTGTAATCATTGATCATTAGTGTAGAGTGGGGCAGTAAACCCCCCTTAAGGAAAAATGCCTGTTGTGTCTATAATATTTGAACTATTGATATGAAATAGTTTTTACTAGAAAGTTTTATGAAAGAGGTATCAATGCTGAAAATTACATCTTCCCCCTTTTTTGTTTTTGTACTGGAGAAAATATGAATTACTTAAGAAATATGAAAAGGGCCTTTTACCCCATGCCTGGTAGAAGGCCCCGGGGGTCTTAAAAAGGCTATTAAAGGGCTTTTTACCCCATATTAAAAAATATTTGGTTCATCAAGAAAACAACATTAAATATAGAGAGAAACAAAATTCTATAGAGCATAATGAAATAGTATATCGTGTAAAACAAACTCACAACAACAGTTTTTCACTCGTGATATATGCTTTCGAAATGAGAATCAGCACCTCTGTTTAACCAGCGCTTGCAATGGATGACTCTCCCTCTTCTCTTTTCTCTCATTTCCATCGTCAATATTTCCTTCCCTATCATATTCTTATATTTCTTATTCTTATTCTTCCACTCTCTTCATCATTTCTAGTCTATTCTTGTTCCTTGTCTCCATCTTTGGTTTTTACCCCGCGGTTTTGCTATAATCAGCGATGAAATGACGTCAAAACTCCACATAAAGGTAAGGTTTTAGTTTTTGCTGACGAGAATCGGTGATCTTGGGGTAATTTTCAAAGAACATTACCAACAATTTACTGGCGATCAAATGCTGAAATGATCTACCCACAATTTTCTGTACCTTATTTATTTTTATTTTTATTTGTTTTCTTTATCCTCTTTACCCTCTTCTTTTCTTCCTTTGATTTTGCTTTTCCGTAGTTTTTTCTTTTGATTCCCCTTCTTTTCCTTATTTCTTCTTCTTCTTCTTCTTCTTCTTCTTCTTCTTCTTCTTCTTCTTCTTCTTCTTCTTCTTCTTCTTCTTCTTCTTCTTCTTCTTCTTCTTCTTCTTCTTCTTCTTCTTCTTCTTTTTCTTTTTCTTTTTCTTTTTCTTTTTCTTTTTCTTTTTCTTTTTCTTTTTCTTCTTCTTCTTCTTCTTCTTCTTCTTCTTCTTCTTCTTCTTCTTCTTCTTCTTCTTCTTCTTCTTCTTCTTCTTCTTCTTCTTCTTCTTCTTCTTCTTCTTCTTCTTCTTCTTCTTCTTCTTCTCACCCGTCAGGGTGGCAAGGTTGGTAGAGACGTGAGCTTGCAATGTGTAGCGTCCCTGCGCATTCGGTCAGCGGTTCGAGTCCGCCTAGTTCGTGCTGACGTGGCGGTGCTTTGTATAGTCAATAACCTTGTAGTTGGTACTTGCAAAGTGTCTAGATAGGATGAAAATCTTATCTTATCTTATCTTCTTCTTCTTCTTCTTCTTCTTTGTGTTTCTATTCAACAACTTATACCGTTATATAACAACTTACATAAACTAACATATACACTTACATACATATACTTACATATACAACTTGCATATACTAACTTATAGGATACGTACATTTATGGTTTCTCCATTAATGATATGGTTATGATTCACACACGTTGTACTGTACTATAAGGCAAATGTTTCTGTGTCCTAATAGAGGTTACTTTTAGCTTCAGTATTATAGTGACCATACGTTATTATACATGTGGCAGAGAGAGAGAGAGAGAGAGAGAGAGAGAGGGAGAGAGAGAGAGAGAGAGAGAGAGAGAGAGAGAGAGAGAGAGAGAGAGAGAGAGAGAGAGAGAGAGAGTATGTGTGCGCGCATGTGTATACTCGTGTTCCTCTGAAGTACCCTCACAACTCAATTTCACGATATAAATATACACCATAAAAAGACCACAAAACAATCACTAATCACTGTGGCCAGTTAGTGATAGTCAAAGCGCCGTATAGTACCTCATTTACTACCAGCTCAAATTTCAATCATTGCACGTTGGAAAAAAAAGGCATACACACACATCCAGCCAGGCGTGACAACCACCAATTGTTGTTGTTGATATTGCGTTGTGCTGCATGAAGACGCAACTATGAATATTTCACTGATGGTGGTGATGGGTGGTGGCGGTGGTGGTGGTGGTGGTGCTGTAGTAGTAGTAGTTGTAGTTTTAGTAGTGTTAACAGTAGTAGTAGTAGTAGTAGTAGTAGTAGAAGTAGTAGTAGAAGTAGTAGTAGTAGTAGTAGTAGTAGTAGTAGTAGTAGTATAGTAGTAGTAGTAGTAGTAGTAGTAGTAGTAGAAGTAGTAGAAGTAGTAGAAGTAGTAGTAGTAGTAGTAAGTAATGGTAGAACACACACACACACACACACACACACACACACACACACACACACACACACACACACCTGACCCAAATTCATCTTTATCCCTAGGCTTAAAACATCCTTCAGTTTTTTTTTTCTTTCATAATATTCATAGTAAATACATTTTTATTCCTGCCTCCATTTCTCTTTACTTACTACTTCTCCAAGGGTCTCAAAGTCTTTCTCACATTATTTATTTTTCCCTCTTTTTCCGTCTTAGTATATAATTCACTCTTTTATTCCTCCCTTTTTCCTCACCCTTCCTTTGAACTCCTCCCTTGCTGTCCCATCTATAAAAGGTCGTCTCTTTTTCTCTCTCCACCTCTCCCTATCTCTATTTACGATTCTCTTATCTCTCTCTCTCTCTCTCTCTCTCTCTCTCTCTCTTCTCTCTCTCTCTCTCTCTCCTCTCTCTCTCTTCTCTCTCTCTCTCTCTCTCTCTCTTCTCTCTCTCTCTCTCTCTCTCTCTCTCTCCTCTCTCTCTCTCTCCTCTCTCTCTCTCTCTCTCTCTCTCTCTCTCTCTCTCTGGGACAGGTTTATATTTTCCTTTCAAGGTTTCCTCACTTTCCTATTCTCTTTTCTCTCCGTATGACTCTCTTCCTTTTATCCTCTCTCTCTCCCTCCATTACAAGCCTTAGTTTCTTTCTCTATCTTTCATTCTTCCCTTCATTCGTTTCTTTTCTCTCTATGGATCGATGCCTGTAATTTCCTTCTCTTTCCAACTCTACCCTTTACAATTTCTTTTTATTTTCCTCTGTTCCCTCTTTTGCATTGGGGTTCTCTCTCTCTCTCTCTCTCTCTCTCATCTCTCTCTCTCCTCTCTCTCTCTCCCTCTCTCTCCTCTCTCTCTCTCTCTCTCTCTCTCTCTCCTCTCTCTCTCCTCCTCTCTCTCTCTCTTTCTCTCTTTCTTTCTTTCTCTCTTTCTCTCTTTCTCTCTCTCTCTCTCTCTCTCTCTCTCTCTCTCTCTCTCTCTCTCTCTCCTCTCTCTCTCTCTCTCTCTCCTCTCTCTCTCTCTCTCTCTCTCTCTCTCTCTCCTCTCTCTCTCTCTCTCTCTCTCTCCTTTATGTTTCTATATCTGGCGACTCCCTTCGTATTCTGTCTCTCTCCTTTATCTAATTTTCTTTCTGCCTGCCTTACCTTTTTCCCTCCTGCCTACCCTCGCCTGTCCCCCCCCCTCTCCTCGCCTGCTCCCCCCCTCCCCTCCTACCATCATTCCATTTCTTATAACTGCATTTCTATTTTTCTCCTTCTCTACTATAGTCTATTCACTTAAGCCTGGATTCCTGGGCTGGGAGCTGCTCGCTGCCTAGCCGAGTTTGTAAGGACGTCGCTGATTGGCTGATAGGCTCGGGCTGGGTGGCGATGGTGGTGGTACTTGCCTTGCCGCAACCCAAAACCCTTGCGTTGCCTCAGAAAAATATTCATATTTCTTGGCTTTACTCATCTCTTACACAAAATAGGCCTATTTTGTTTGCATCAGTAAATCAGGCAGTGATTGTTCAATAACAACACGCCAATCATAACTCAATAGGGTAAAAAATAAAGTCATGACTGACTATCACAAGAGTAGGCGGACTTTTAGGTTTTCAGTGCATTGAAATGTTGTACTCCTACCCGATATAACCAAGCTACCAGATAATAGTTATGAAAGCTGAGCCTACCATCGTGTTCATAATACATTGCTGCATATCATGAGCATAAAAAAATTACAGTAAGACTTCACTAATATTAAGATAATTAAAGGAAAGTAAAAGAGTGTATAAACATTATTTCTTGCTTATTTTGCTTCAACTCGCTCTAACTCCATATGTTTTGGTCACATTCAATTTTCAAGAACTGTTTCAAAATCCTTATACTTTTCCGCTTCCTGTGGTATGTAGCACGTACCAATAAGGAAAGAGTAGGTGGGCCAAAATGGCAAGAAAGTTTAAACTGTTTCAAACTGGTGCCGTGACGGGTGGAGCCTCTGATAGCTCTCCCGAAAACACTCTCCCCTATATAGGGAGCAATGCTCACCCGTCACTGCAGAGTTGGAGCCAGCAGTCACCGCCTACCGGAGCTCCTGGCTGGGATAACAAGCCAACCCCCATGGCAGCGGGCCGGGCAGCCCCCTCATGGCCACTCTTCCCCCTCATCCCCGACACGTAGCAGCCTGCTGCGCCCCCCCCACACGGAGAGTGTATCCTGCTGAGTGCCCCGCACTCCTCGTCAGGATGGACAAGCCAGACCTCGTGCCGCACGCCAGCAGCACGGACACTCTCCTCTCTTCCGGGAACGGCGAGTGTGGCCATGCCCCTCGCCTCCCGTCTTTTTGCCCGCAGCCTAGCGCCGCCGCGCTGCCGCACTAGGCTGCCACCGATCAACGCACTCCACCTCTGCGACATCAAAGCATCTCTCTGACGGGCTCAAGCTAGCCCGTGGTCCTCCCCTGCTGGAGGCCCGATAGACAAACAACAACAACAACCCGTCACTGTGCCAGTTTGCAGTAGTAGTTTTAACTTTCTTAGCCATTTTGACCACCTACTCTTTTCCTTATTGGTACGTGCTACATACCACAGGAAGCGGAAAAGTATAAGGATTTTGAAACAGTTCTTGAAAATTGAATGTGACCAAAACTTATGGAGTTAGAGCGAGTTGAAGCAAAATAAGCAAGAAATAATGTTTATACACTCTTTTACTTTCCTTTAATTATCTTAATATTAGTGTCGTCTTACTGTATTTTTTTTATGCTCATGATATGCAGCAATGTATTATGAACACGATGGTAAACTCAGCTTTCATAACTATTATCTGGTAGCTTGGTTATATCGGGTAGGAGTACAACATTTCAATGCACTGAAAACCTAAAAGTCCGCCTACTCTTGTGATAGTCAGTCATGACTTTATTTTTTACCCTATTGAGTTATGAATGGCGTGTTGTTGTTGAACAATCACTGCCTGATTTACTGATGCAAACAAAATAGGCCTATCTTGTGTAAGAGATGAGTAAAGCCAAGAAATATGAATATTTTTCTGAGGCAACGCAAGGGTTTTGGGTTGCGGCGAGGCAAGTACCACCACCATCGCCACCCTGCCCGAGGCTATCAGCCAATCAGCGACGTCGTTACATACTCGCCTAGGCATCGAGCCGCTCCCAGGAATCCAGCTTAAGTGAATAGACTATAGTGTCTCCTTACTTTCCCCGTATTTTTCGTTCTTTTCCATTCCTTACACTATAAACACCCTAGTACCAGCTCCTAGTTCTTTCCTCTTCTTTACTTTTTTTCTTTCTCCCTCCTTCTGATCTCCCATTCTCTCATTTACCCGCCTTTTCCTTCCATATTTTCTCCCTTTTGCTAGTGCACTATTGCCGGAATAGGTCTTTTCATCCTCTCTTCTGTTCTTTTCTCTCCCTTTCCTTGCCTCTGCCTTCAGTTTCTTCCTCTGTAAGCTGTCTTTTCATACTCTTTTCTATTCTTTTCTCTCCCCTTCCTTCAGTTTCTTCCTCTGTAATCTGTCTTTTCATCCTCTCTCCTGTTCTTTTCTCTCCCCTTCCTTGCCTCTGCCTTCAGCTTCTCCCTCTGTATCGCCTCCCCCCTGCCGGCGCCCCCCTGCCGCTCAGGTACAGGTGAGCAAAAACAGGTCTTGCAGGTAAGAACATGGACTCTTTCCGTCTTTATTTAGTATTGTTGATGTGCATCCATAAAAGGAGGAGAGGTGGTGGTTTGGCATCCGTTCCCAAGGTTTAGGATGTTATAACTGTTCCTCAAGGGTAATTAGTATTCTGCAGATAAGACGAACTGCTTTTTAAATCACTTTTATCGGTAAGGTACAACAGGACCGTATCTTGCGGGCCTCATGCAGGTGTGTATTACTGTGGTCAAGGCTTCAGTGTGTGTATTCAAACATTGTGCTTTATGCTCGGTGCTACTATTAAATTCATGTTCCTGCTGGTAAAATTAAGTACTCTGTAAACTTCCTTCATTTATCTTACAAAGGCACAGTGTTGTATTGTGTTTGGAGGTTTTATGTTTGTACCGCTGTGTTACCTTGCACTGCCTGGAGGTAAAATCGATTGGCCATGTAAAGTGCTGCATTAAACCAAGACTGATACTAATGCACATGTTTTTTTCACTGCCTTAATGTATAAACAAATAACCTCATGAATAATAATGTACTAAAGATACACTGTAGTTTTATTACTGTACAAATGTATATATTCTTATCTAAATGTACATTGCTACGTCAAAGCTAATCTGATAATGACGCAATAGATTTTCCTCTTTATATATGTTGATTATAAATAAAAATTTGCATAACCGCACTCCATCCTTTCACCCTTAAACGCAAAACTACATTCAAGCCGAAGGGATAAGAGAGCATTGGGTACACTTATGCGTTAATACCCAGATACGATCGAGCCCAGATAATAAGTACCTGGATATCTTACTTTTACTTTTATTTGCGTGGCTACAAAAACAGTTAAGAGGGCAAGACTAGGTATGCGTAGTACACCTGGTGACATTAAGATTACAACCTACCTGAGCAACTTATGTATCGGCCATCTGACCACAGCGAGAGAGAGAGAGAGAGAGAGAGAGAGAGAGAGAGAGAGAGAGAGAGAGAGAGAGAGAGAGAGAGAAGAGAGAGAGAGAGAGAGAGAGAGAGAGAGAGAGAACTGTGTGGCAACCAGAATGATATTGACAGACAGACAGAAAGATAAACAGACAGACAGACAAACACACAGACATAAATATAAACAGACAGGCGGACAAACAGACAGACAGAAAGATAAACAGACAGACAGACAAACACACAGACATAAATATAAACAGACAGGCGGACAAACAGACATAGAGAAAGATAAACAGACAGACAGACAAACAGAAAAACAGAAAATAAACAGAGACAAAAAGACATATACAGATTAACAGAGACAGACGCAAATACATGCAGAAAAAAACCCAGACAGACAAACAGACAGACAAACAGACAGACAAACAGACAGGCAGACAGACAGACAGACAGACAGACAGACAGACAGAAAAACAAACACGCAGACTTAGTTCACCTGTAATCGCCACTCGAAGACTAAGCCGCCCGGTAATCTTAGTTAATGACGAGGATATTTTCCGAAGAGTCATTAAAGATTCCGAACACTTCCAACTCCTACTGGGTGTAATGACTGACTTGATGATGATGATGATGGTAGTGTGTGTGTATGCATTAGAGAGAGAGAGAGAGAGAGAGAGAGAGTGTGTGTGTGTGTGTGTGTGTGTGGTGTGTGTGTGTGTGTGTGTGTGTGTGTGTGTGTGTGTGTGTGTGTGTGTGTGTGTGTGTGAGTCCCCCTAACGTCATCAACCTTACATATACTTCTTTAAAAATAAACATTACTTACATACAGAGCCGTCCATGTAGGTGGTGTCCTCACACGTTCATGGCCATACGTACACACGCAAACACTCATAAAACCCGTGATGAGGTATTTCCTTCACACGCCACACATGCACACACTCACACACGCTCGTTCCCTTCATGTACGTGTGCAGGCTCGAGACACTTACACAGGAAGGTGTACATATAAGTACACACTCATCTCGTGTACACGTGTACGTATACTCCATAAATAAGTATACATAAACAGACACGGAAAGCAGTAGTAAAACGTACACAGTCGTGACGTTCATGTGTACGCTGAGCTGTCGTTAAAGACCAAGGACATCACTTAGAAACGCGTACACACACACACACACACACACACACACACACACACACACACACACACACACACACACACACACACACACATACACACACACACACACACACACATACACACACAGGGTCATGTAAGCGAAAGTTTACATGTCAATAATCGTTGACAAATAAGGAAAACAAATTAGTGCGCGTGTGTATTTACTAAAGCTACCCTCTCTCTCTCTCTCTCTCTCTCTCTCTCTCTCTCTCTCTCTCTCTCTCTCTCTCTCTCTCTCTCTCTCTCCTCACACACACACACACACACACACACACACACACACACACACACACACACACACAGGACACCTTTAAATGGTAACAATGAGACACAACAAAACATTAATTCTGCTCAACTGGAAAAAAACAAGGGGAAAAAGAGAACAAAAAGGAAATATCGAAAATCACAGACTGAGAATTGAGGAAAGAAAACGAGAGACAAAACACAGAACACTCATCACAAGGGAATAGGTTGACAACACACCTTTAGTCAACACACAACTAATGACAACGTTTACTGCATTACCTGTAAACAGTGCCTACACGCTTGCTGAACACCCCACAAACGACACTCTGGAAACTCACTGTGGCAAAACGTCATTGTAATTAGCTTCCTCTATCCCTGATGTGTTGTGGTGTGCAGGTGGAGAGAGAGAAGGAGGAGGAGGAATAAGAGGGAAATTAATGATGGATAGAGGGAGAGAGGGAGGTATAATGTCAGGAGATAGGAGGAAGGGAAGGAGGAGGACTAAGAAGGAGATAAAGAAGGGAGGGAGGGATTGTGTACTAGAGACAATGGAATAATGGAATGATGGAGGGATTGAGAAAAAGTGGAAATATCGGAAGTTTTAATTGAGGGAAAGAGGGAAGGAATATCGGAGGGAGAAAAGGAGGAAGGGATGAAGGGATGGAGGGAGGAAAGGAAGAAGGGAAGAAGCGAATATGGGAGAGACAGAAGGAGGAAGGGATGAAGGGAATATCAGAGGGAGAAAAGGAGGAAGGGAAGAAGGGATGGAGGGAGAAAAGGAAGAAGGGAAGAAGGGAATATGGGAGAGACAGAAGGAAGAAGGGATGAAGGGAATATCGGAGGGAGAGAAAAGGAGGAAGGGATGAAGGGATGGAGGGAGAAAAGGAAGAAGGGAAGAAGGGAATATGGGAGAGACAAAAGGAAGAAGGGATGAAGGGAATATCGGAGGGAGAAAAGGAGGAAGGGAGGAAGGGATGGAGGTAAACAAAGTCGGTCTAACCCGCGCGAAAGAGAGGAAAAAGAAGTCCATGTGGCTGACCTTGATCTATTATTTGCCTCTCAGGGTCTGTCGGGCTATTGCGAGGCTGTCTGCACTATCTGTCTGTACGTCTGTCTGTATGAGTGTTTGTTTGTTTGTGTATCTGAGAGTCCGTCTGTATGTCTATCTAGTAGGTTGGTTTATGCTTTATCTTATTGTGGTCTGACAGAATGAGATTTTCCTCGTATCCTCCTTTATTTCTCCCTCATTACAAGTTTTCCTCCAACTCTCCATCACCCTTCTACCTTCACTCCTCTATGTTTCTCCCTCTTCCCTTACCTTACCCATATCATCCACTCACACATCTTCCTTCTCTCTCATTCCTCACCCAATTTCCCTCATCTATCTTTTCCATGGAGGTAGAATAGGAAAGGATAGGATAGGATATAGGTAGGATAGGTAGGATATATACTACCTCCATGATCTTTCCTAACTCCTACACCTACCCTCCTTATTCCATCCCCTTCCCAACCAAGCACCTCCTCTCTCTATTCCTTCCCTCTCTTCCCTCCCTCTCCCCACTCCTTCCCTCTCTTCCCTCCCTCTCTCCACTCCTTCCCTCTCTTCCCTCCCTCTCTCCACTCCTTCCCTCTCTTCCCTCCCTCTCTCCACTCCTTCCCTCTCTTCCCTCCCTCTCTCCACTCCTTCCCTCTCTTCCCTCCCTCTCCCCACTCCTTCCCTCTCTTCCCTTCCTCTCTCCACTCCTTCCTTCTTTCCCTTCCTCTCCCCACCCCTTCCATCTCTTCTTCCCTCCCTCTCCCTACCTCCCTTCCCCCTGTCGCTATGAAGGGAACCGCTATAATAGTCATAAGGAAACTCAAGGTTAGACGGAGTAAAACGCTAATTAAAGTGTAGAAAGCATGGATTCCCAGACCTCTACGGGGCGGGGGAGGGTGCCGGGGGATGGGTTGAGGGGAGAGAGGGGGGGTGAGGGTGACAAGGATGGGGTTAGAGGGGAGAGGGGGAGGCTGGCGTGGGGTGGAGTGGTGAAAGATGGAGTGATGGGAGTGAGGGAAGAGGGACTGATGGGTAATGGGTGTTGCGTCATGTTTGTCTCCCTCCTCCTCCTCCTCCTCCTCCTCCCCTCCTCCTCCTCCTCTTCCTCCGCAAACGTGACTACCTCCACCATCACCACCATCTTCACATGACCTCCACCCTCCTCCACCACCACCACCACCCTTACAACTACTATTTACATGTCTCGCGCCCATACTCATTGCTATTACTGCCATCACCACCACCACCACCTCCTCCACAACCCCCACGTCCACCTCCTCTCCTCCTCCTGCACTTTATGTCATGCTGTTGCTAACCTCCACCTCAACATTCAGTCCCATGTCACGCCGTATTTTTTACATTACAATTTACATGACATCAACACATTACAATTACTATTATAATACACACTATTTAATGATGACTTCTATCACCATTCTGCACAACTACAATTACCATCTCTAGCGTTACCACCACCATCACCACCACTACTACTACTACTACTACTACTGTTGCTACTACTACTACTACTACTACTACTACTTTCATCACCATTACCTCCACGACTATTGCATACCACGAATTCTACTACAGCTATTATCACTACTTTTACCACAACTACCACTACCTCTACTACTACTACTTCTACTACAACTACTACTACTACTACTACTACTGCTACTACTACTACTACAACTACTACCTCTACTACTACTACTACTACTACTACTATTACTACTACTACTACTACTACTACTACTACTACTACTACTACTATTACTACTACTATCACTAATTTTACCACAACTACCACTACCTCTACTACAACTACTACCTCTACTACTACTACTACTACTACTACTACTACTTCTACTACTACTACTACTACTACTACTGCTACTACAACTACTACCTCTTCTACTACTACTACTACTACTACTACTACTACTACTACTACTACTACTACTACTATACTACCACTACTACTACTACTATTACTCTACTACTGGACATGAAACATTTCAATTTATGTACATAACTCCTATACTTGATTGATGTATAGTAGTAGTAGAGTGGTAGTAGAATGATATACACTGTAAAGTATGGGGTATATATTATTTATCATTGCTGAAGATATGTGTACATTTATATATATTCATAAAATGGGTTGTTGCTATTGTTAAGGTGATGAGAATAATTTTGGTTAGGTCATTTCAGTACCATTTGTTTGAATGATATTTTTTTTTTTTTTTTTTTTTTAATGGCGAGATGTATGTGCCTTTTTATTTAAGAATTAATTGACATTTATTCTTTGATGTGCTTGTACATTATATTTTTATTATTCTATGTTTAAGATTTACAAGGGGCACTTTTCTCCCTTTGCATACAGTGTTCAATTGATTAATTTATTTTGTTCTAATCATATGTGCGGCAGTACGAAATAAAGAATTTGACTTGACTTGACTTGACTTGACTTGACTACTACTACCACTCTAACTACTTTCATCACCACTTGGCCCTAAACACCTTCACGCATGAGGCTTTTAGGGAACAGGTCATTCCAGGTCACCAGCGTGGCACTACCTCTCATCAATACCTTGACCCACAGGTATCTCCCACGGCCCTCCTTCCCTCCACTCCCCCTCCTCCTCTTCCTTCTTCCTCCACCTCTCCCTCTTCTTCCTCCTCTACCGATCGTACGCCAGGTCAAGGCTACGGATGGGGGGGTGAGAGAGGGAGGAAGGGAGGGAGGGATGGAGGAAGGGAGGAGGGATGGAGAAAGGGAGGGAGAGAATCTTCACTTGAAGGAGAAGGAAAGTTCGATCAAGATAGAAAAACGCGTATATTTTCATCTTTCAGTAAAAGAAAAAAGAAAATATATATAGATATATAATTGAATCAAGTCAATTAAAAGGTGGAAACATTGGCAATGTCTATGAGGAATACAACAACGTGAAACGAAAGAAAACCCAATGAGACGTGAAAATAGAAAACAATTGACAGAATTACAATATAAGCTGCAAGAGTGAAGTAAAAAATAGCCAAGGTAAAGTTCAAGGAAATGAAACAGTAAGTAAATATTGAGAGACGAACACTATAAAACAAACGACAAGGCAACAAATAGGTTATACAAATCCATCAATAAAACGAAGCAAACGACGACACCAAAACGAAGGTTAATTCATCATTCATATACATAATAAAAACATCCCAAAATATGATGACACCAGAATGAACAAAAGTAATAAATATATAAAAGACAAGTGAAGAAATAGAGGGAAAACTTCCTTGGCTATATTTTGTTTTGCAATAATTGTTTTAATTTTGATTGGATGGGAGGGGAGAGAGAGAGAGAGAGAGAGAGAGGGGAGAGAAGAGAGAGAGGGGAGAAGAGAGAGAGAGGAGAGAGAGGAGAGAGAGAGAGAGAGAAGAGAGAGAGAGAGAGGAGAGAGAGAGAGAGAGAAAAGGGGGAGAGAGGGGAGAGGGGAGAGAGAGAGAGAGAAGAGAAGAGAGAGAGAGAGAGAGAGAGAGAGAGAAGAGAGGAGAGAGAGAGAGAGGAGAGAGAGAGAGAGAGAGAGAGAGAGAGAGAGAGAGATTAAAATAGAACTTGATAAAAAAAATTGCAAATAGGGAAGGGAAATTTAATAAAGGAGAACGATTTACTGGAAGCAAAAAAATAAAAATCAAGGAAAGAAGGAAAGAAGATGTTGAAAATAAGAGGAAAGGAAGAAAGAGAGAGAGCGAGAGAGAGAGAGAGAGAGAGAGAGAGAGAGAGAGAGAGAGAGAGAGAGAGAGAGAGAGAGAGAGAGAGAGAGAGAGAGAGAGAGAGAGAGAGAGAGAGAGAGAGAGAGAGAGAGAGAGAGAGAGAGAGAGAGGAGAGAGAGAGAGAGAGGAGAGAGAGAGAGAAGGAGAGAGGAGAAGAGAGAGAGAGAGGAGAGAGAGAAGAGAGAGAGAGAGAGAGAGAGAGGCTGAAAAAAAAGTAGGATGAAAAATTGGAAGGAAAAATGATAAAGGGAAGAGAGATTGAGGAGGAAAGTCAGGAAGGAGTTGAGGAAGAAGGTGAGGGATGGAAGTGTTCGTCTAGAAATGGCATGGAACTCAAGTGAAACAAATCGCTGAGAGATGCACAAGGAAGCACCAATAGGAATGACAGTGGTGACAGAGGCTCAAAGTGAAAACAAAATAAAAACGAAGGAAAAGGGAAAAAAAGTGTCATGGATGTATTTAGCAAAGGAAGGAGGAATATAAGTACAGTATTATGAGTATAAGTTTACTGTACGTTTAGAGAGAGCTATAGGGTCTTTAGAGAGAGCTATATGGCCTTTAGAGAGAGCTATATGGTCTTTAGAGAGAGCTATATGGTCTTTAGAGAGAGCTATATGGTCTTTAGAGAGAGCTATATGGTCTTTAGAGAGAGCTATATGGTCTTTAGAGAGAGCTATATGGTCTTTAGAGAACTGTATGGTCTTTAGAGAGAGCTATATGGTCTTTAGAGAGAGCTATATGGTCTTTAGAGAGAGCTATATGGTCTTTGTTGTCTTAACCCCTTGAGGCCCAGAACGTAATTTCCATCGTAATTTGGGTACCATTAGACGATTTTTTAGGGCATATAAGCAATATTTAATAGCTATGACCTGTTTAGTATCCTTGTCCACTAACTCATTTGGTATATTCAGTTACTTTTCATAATTTTATGGCTAACAACAGACGATTTTATATAGCAAAGGAAAGATCTGGGCGTGAAGGGGTTAAAGAAGAGTGTTTTTTTTTTTATCAATTTCACAATTACAAACCCCCTCACCACCACCATTCTAATCCCAACAACCCGCAACCATTCACCACATATTGTCACAAACCACCATCATTTCGTCCCCAACCACCATCCTTGCGTCACAAACCACCACATCACTGCTCACAACCACACATTACCCAACCCACCACAACCACCATCACTGCGTCACAACCACCATCACTGCGTCACAACCACCATCACTGCGTCACAACCACCATCACTGCGTCACAACCACCATCATTTCGAAACCCTCACCCCAAACCCCCACTCATCGTCACAACCACCATCACTCTACAACCACCATCACTTGGGTCACAAACCACCATCACTGCTTACAACCCATTGCCCAACCCAAATGGGGTCACAACCACCATCACTTCTCCCCCTTCATCCCACACCCCCTCACTGCGTTCTCAAACCCCCATCACTTGCGTCCACAAACCAAACCCTCACTGCGTACAACCCCCATCACTGCGTCACAACCACCATCACTAGCGTTACAACCCACCAACACCCCTGCGTTCAAAAACCACCATCCTGCGTCCAAACCCCCCAATCACTTACTGCGGTCACAACCACCATCACTGCTCACAACCACCATCCACGCGTCACACCCCCACACCTCACTGCGTCACAACCACCACAAAGTCCACTTTGCTCAAACCCCCTTGTTCACAAAATTTTCAAACATCATTTCTGACTTTTTCAAACCCACTGCCCCAACACCCAACAACTTCCCCATACCTCTTTTCGAACACTCACTCGCCCTACACAAAAATATCCTAGAACATCAAAATCCCAGCTAAATTTCAGCTTTCTAACCAACAACCGGAGAAAAAAAACATAATAGTAAAAATAAAACAAAATAAACATAGCTGTAAAAACCCCAAAAGTTTTCCCAAAATGAAAGGGAAAAAAAAGAGGAAGAAGATACCAAAAGAAAAAAAGAGAAAAGAAAAAGAGGGTAAAGGGAAAAAGAAAAGAAAGAAAGGGAAAAAGAGAAAAAAGAGAGGAGAAAAAATCCAAACAAAAAAACATCAGGAACTTAAAAGTTTTAACCAAAAAGTCCAACTGACTAGATTGAAA
>JACEEZ010003696.1:20000-47500 GCA_016584305.1 Chionoecetes opilio | reverse complement strand
TGTAGGGAACTGATAAGGAATTGCCCACCACTTCCATTACCTCTCGTACTACCACCATCTACCACCACCGCTACTACTACCACCATCTACCACCACCGCTACTACTACCACCATCTACCACCACCGCTACTACTACCACCATCTACCACCACCGCTACGTCTACTTCAACTGCCACTTCTACAGCGAGACAGCCACGGCCCCCTGGTGAAGGCTATACATTTTTTTTGTGATCCTTTTCCGTAGTTGTATATTTTGCACCAAATAGACTGGTTTTATCATATTATTAACATCATCATTTTTCCAGTTTTTCCCTTTAAGCCCTTTATTAATCCAATTGTATACCTTCCTAAGACATAAGCTCCTTTAAAAGAGGAGCATCAAAACACCTTCTGAATTAGATTGGCCAAGCCTTTTGAAACTCTTTCGGTATATGCTTTACGGGGTGTGGCAATAAGGGAACTTTGTGATTTTTTGTAAAAAAAATTCTGCTCTTGGTCGGCCAGTCCCCTATGACGTTCATAAAAAATATAAAAAAGTATTTGATATTGTACGCAACGTGATGGCCAATTGATAATGATAACCGATAAGAAAGTCTGAATTGTGTCTAGATATCTTGTGTAGGGCTTCAATAGAGGTTAGATATCTTGTGTAGGGCTTCAATATAGATATCTTGTGTAGGGCTTCAATATAGATATCTTGTGTAGGGCTTCAATATAGATATCTTGTGTAGGGCTTCAATATAGATATCTTGTGTAGGGCTTCAATATAGATATCTTGTGTAGGGCTTCAATATAGATATCTTATGTAGGGCTTATATATAGATATCTTGTGTAGGGCTTCAATATAGATATCTTGTGTAGGGCTTCAATAAAGATATCTTGTGTAGGGCTTCAATATAGATATCTTGTGTAGGGCTTCAATATAGATATCTTGTGTAGGGCTTCAATATAGATATCTTGTGTAGGGCTTCAATATAGATATCTTGTGTAGGGCTTCAATAGAGGTTAGATATCTTGTGTAGGGCTTAAATATAGATATCTTGTGTAGGGCTTAAATATAGATATCTTGTGTAGGGCTTAAATAGAGGTATTAGTGTTCTCACGCCACCACCATAAACCACTACATTAGATATCTTGTGGAGGGCTTAAATAGAGGTATTCTTGTTCTCACGCCACCACCATAAACCACTACAAGGATCACGTTCAAGACTTCTAGAACATGCAAGTCTAGCTTTTAGTAAGCAGCTCTCATTCATGCAATAACATCGCCTCAAAAAGTGACATTAAGCGAGCAAGATAATAATAGCGAGCAATAAAAAAGGTAACAAAAGGCTGGCAAGATATACATTATTACTTAAGGTTCACGGGAATTGACGTAGAAAAAAATGTATTTAATGTTTGGAAAAGTGTTCAAGAAAATAACTCTAATACAAACAAATTATAGGAACTACTTCAGAAACAGCCGTAGCCGACAAACTTTAATATAAAAAAAAGGTAACCTTTTTTTTAAAGGCTTTTTTTCAAAGGAACAATTTAGGAAAATAATTTTAAAACCAAAATAATAATTTTAAAAACTATACACATAACATACGAAAGAACGTAATTTCCATCGTAAGATAGCTACCATTAGAAGATTTTTAGTGAATATAAATAATTTTGTATAGCTATGACCTGTTTAGTATCCTTGTCGACTAACTAATTTGGTATATTCAGTTACTTTCGTATAGCAAAAGAAAGATCATGGGCGTGAAGGGGTTAACAAGGTTCATGGAATAGATGGAAAAGTTCTTAGTTGGATTAGATCTTGGCAACACTGTAAAGTTTTAAATCTGAATGGAGGCAGGTAACAAGTAAGTGGGGTTCCACAAGGGTCCATTATTACTATTTTGTATTTACATCAACGACTTAAGGCCTATCCAGACGAGCGGGCCTGATCGGCGGGCATGCCCGTCATCGGGCACATTTGACGGGCAAACCATCGAAATGCCCGATCCCCCGTTGAGCGAAATCACCAGGCAGTGGCCGGTGGCTTGAGGAGCTACGACGCTGCCAGACACAAGTTAACATTGGGGATCCATAGAAGGCTTGCCTCCCACTTATCACTTCGTTGTAACACGGTTCACATCAATAACTTTATACACCCAGCAACAATTATGCTACACAATACTTTCTTCGCAGTAGTACTAGTTACCATATCAATAACTTTATACACACAGCAACAATTATGCTATACAATACTACAATACTTTCTTCGCAGTAGTACTGGTTACCATGTGTATCGTAACGCATTCGACAACCTACTGGCATCGTCGGGCACGCCCGCCCATTCATCGACTCTGCCCACACGGCAGACTCTGCCCACACGGCAGACTCTGCCCACACGGCAGACTCTGCCCACACGGCAGACTCTGCCCACACGGCAGACAACATTCACGGGCACAATTTGTCCGCCGACCGCCGGCTCGTCTGGATAGGATAAGTGCCACTTGATTAGCAGTGATTTTGCCGATATTCCTACGGTAGGTAGGATTATTAGATCATATATTGCAGGGAAACTAGTTTTAACTCCATATTTATGGAGTCAGGTTAATTTGTCGGTATATACCATCTCTCTACAGATACGCCGCTCAAGATGTACACGGAGAGCCATTACGAACCCAACGCTGAGCTGCAACAACAGTACCCGCAGAAAAACATGCTGAGAGCGCGAGGCTTGTTGTAGCATTCACAGGCTAAGTCCCCTGCAGTATCCATTTTTTTTTTCGACCTTTCGCAATGTGTGTGATTTCGTAAGTCCCCTGCAGTATCCATTTTTTTTTTTCGACAAGACTTAAATCATATGTCGCCAGATATTACGAATGTTAGCATCACTACGGATACATATACTACTGTGCATGCCTCTTCAGTGGCACATAATGTAGCGATGCTAACATTCGTAATGCTTTCAAGTGAATTAAGTCCTATGGGTAAGGATTATGCTCTGTTATACACTAAGCCAAGACTACCTGGACTTTCTATTTTCAGTTTGTTCCAGTGGAGGCCATGCCGCGATTCCTGACATCACTCATTTTCCTTCCTATGGTTTAACAGTATAAATGATTGTGACACAATGTATGCGGAGTTTTAAGTGAATATATTATTTTGTGAGAAATCTTTTTACCTGAAACATAAGCGGAACACCGATAAACCATAGGAAGGGAAATTACCTTTGACAAAGCTCACAGCAATGTGTAATGAAGGGCGAGTTACTGTATCATGTTCATGTGTACTGGAGATGAAACAAGGCATTCTGTTTCATCTCCAGTACACATGCTGTGAGTGAAAGTTAAAATACAATGAACGGACAAGTTTCAAAACTACGCATTTCATACAAATAAACTTGGTAAATTATTACAGTCAACAACACTAGTCGCTACTGCACCATATATTACAAATTTTAGCATCACTAGACTTGAATGTGGCACAAAAAATTGACATCAGTGGCACATACAAGTCTGTAGTGATGCTAACATTCGTAATATGGCGCCCGGCGACATTAGTGCAATGGCGACTATAGCTTTATTGACGGTAGAAAATAGTGTTACCCTGACAGCCATTGAGACTTAAGAAAATGTCCACAAAAGTAGGTACAGTAGTACAGGATTTGCGATATATTGAAATGCTTATAAGTTCTTATTTCAAACTAACTATTTCATTGGTTGTAATTTGTGATGATTGAAATAAAAATGATTGAAATAAAAATGTTTAATAGGCAAACCATTTTTCTTATCGCCAAAAAATAATATGCACAGTGTCAAACTTCTATAATATGTCATTTTTCAAAGCTTTTATCCAATTCATCTTGTATCCTCTAGTTGAACATAAATTTTAATAAAGATAAATATAAGTTTTTTTTCACAGCTTTAGTAAATAATCTCTTTTCAAGTAGACATTTTTTTATGATGTCAATGTAGACATTGTCACTTGCCAAAATTTCCTATGACTGCAATTATAATATTCATCTCCCTATGATCAATTATTATATTCATATCCATGATTAAAATTATTATATTCAGTCTGGAATATTTGATGATAAGGAGTAAATTTCTGAATATTTGACTTAAATCGATTAAGTTATTGTATTGGGTGCGATATATTGACAAAACAAATTTAATATGGTCGAATTCTTTAATTTGAATTGGGGAAGATTTGTAAGTAAGTTTTTGAAAGCTTGGAAATTAAAACCGAGTAAAATTTATGAAGTTCTAGTTTTGTAATTTTTTTGGGTGCGATGTATTGAAAGAAAATTTCAATATGGATACATTTTCCTACCACCCATGTACATTAAGAATTTGAAGTTCAGTTAAGTTAAGTTATTTTTTTGGGTGCGATATATAAAAAAAACTTTAATACGGATAAATTTTCAGACATTAAGATACTCGGAAGACCACCCGGAGATTAACTATCAACTTTCTCGAAGGGAAGAAAAAAAAAAAAAAAAAAAAAATTAAAATAATATGTGGGGCCCTTCGGACTTTAGTATTTGACGCTCAAACTCGCATAAAATTGGCTCATTATAAAGACTGATACACTTTAACTATTAGGGGCGAGGTTGTTATAGGGTTATAGTGGTAGGCTGGGGCGAAGGTCACACGTCCACCACCACCACCCTGTAAATACATCATTAAATTATTAAGGTATTATTAATTAATAAATATATATTAACTAAAGGTTACACTAAAGCATTATGAATTAAGAAAGTTTGATTCAAGGTTATAGCAAAAAAATATAGCAAAAAATCTGTATATAAATAGTGTAGAAGTGTTATGTCATCCTTAATAAGCTTATGATATTTTATTTTATTCTTCAATACTTCCATGTTATATAATTTAACATTATTTATTCCATGGTTATATTTCACATTAATTAATAACCTGAACTTAAATACTCAAATAATACTTCATAAATATTCCTAACAATACTTAATTAATAACTCAAATAACCTTGAATCAAACCGTTATTTTCTACCGTTATTTTCATGCTCACTGCTCTTCTGAACTTACTAACTTCATGCCTCCCCCACTCCCGCGGCCTCGCTGCACAAGACTTTCTACTCATTCTCATTCCTATTCTGTCCATCTTCCTAATGCAAGAGTTAATCAGTATCTTTACTCTTTCATCCCTTTCACTGGTAAACTCTGGAACTCCCTTCCTGTTTCTATTTTTCCACTTTCCTATGACTTAAATCTTTTCAAAAGAAGAGTAACAAGACACCTTCCGAACTAAATTGGCCTACCCCTCTGTTTTTATTTTATTCTCTTAATGTCTTCTTTATAGGGACTGGCAACTAAGCGGGCTTTGTGTTACCCATTTTTGTTGTGCCCTTCTTGGCCAGTTCCTTGTGATGTAAAATATAAAAAAAAAAAAAAAAAAAAAAAAAAAAAAAAAAAAACCTTCCACAGACATCAACATCTAATTTAGCGCCCGTCACACTAGCACTTTTCCGTCTATTTTTTCAAGCAACTTTCTAAAAACTAACAATTTTTTTACTGCAAGCCGTCACACACACAATCGTTTGCCTGCACTACCAGTCAGCTGTTCCTGCGACTGTAAATAAACATGGCTCCGACGCCAGGGCAGGCTAGAGTACCTTAGGGCAGGCTATCGCTGGTATACACTTAATTATGTGTATTATCAATCGTAGACGCGCCAAACAAGTTAAAATACATACACATATATACATAAAAACAGTAATAGATGAGCGGGCATCAGCCCGCCGCTGGAGCCGCAGCAACAGTCAGGTCACAGGTGGGCGGGGTGTGAGGTCACTCCCGCTCCTTATTTATGAGAAATTCTTCTGAACTACGTGTCCACAGCATTTCGTCTATAATTACAAGTTGAAGTCTTGAAGAGTGAGAAACGATTTTTGAGTGTCTTGAAAAATATACACAACAATCGAGTCATGCGAGAGACTGTTGCCTGTTTTATAAAACTGGCTTTTAAATGTATCGACATGTGCATAGTCACTTGAATATTTTTCATACTTTCAAATGTATTGAATTATATTTTGCAAAAAAATCCTGATTTATATCGAATATCTTTAAAGTAATCACTATGGATTTTGATTTGACTATGAAAGTTGTCTTCAACTTTCCATATGAAGACGATCACGATCGTCTGACTCAGACTGACTGATTCAGACGGACTAACTAGTCAGAGCGAGAAAAAACCAACGGAGATCGTCTAACTAGACGGAAAAAGTGCTAGTGTGACGCCGCCTTAAGGCAACAACACTACACTCAACAACTCACTAACAACTCCTACAACACTCATACTTCACTAACAATTAACCTACAACCTATAATAATACCTACCTACCTACTACCTATCTACCTATCCTAAGCTACCTACCTACCTAACCTACCTAACCTACAACCTACAACAACCTTCTGCAAACAACAACCACACACCACTAACAACTAATCTACAACCTACAAAAACATTCCACAACTATCAACACCCACACCTAACAACTCCTACAAACTACAAAAACCTTCTACACTCACAACTCACTAGCAACATCCTTCCACAAACAACAACACCCACCACTAACAACCTACAAAAACCTGGTACAAACATTAACAGCCTCCCTAACAACCTAACCTAACCTTTCACAAAAATCAACACTAACACACCACAAACATCCTACAACAACCTTTCACAAACAACAACACCAACACCACTAACAACAACTACAACAACCTCCCACATACACCAACACCCCATGGACAACACTCACCACACACCGATAAATAGTTCATGGCACATATACAGATAGCAAAAATACCTCCCTCCCTCCTCGTCCCTCCCACACAACACTCTTCGCTACAGGCAATCTAGGTAGTAAGGAATCCCTCATTTGGGTCCGTTGCATCGTGAGGTTCAAGGCTGTGAATGGAGAGACATGGGAGTGTGCGGCGATAAAGTCAAAGCGGAATGGCTGTCTCCTCGTATGTTCCTGAGACGATAAAGATTGGCTATCAGATTCCTGGCAGCGAAGAATTCTAATATTTACGAGATTGTGACGAAAGCAATGACAGACTCTCTCTCTCTTTGTCTCTTGTCTGTGTGTGTCTCTCTGTCTGTGTGTCTCTCTCTGTCTGTGTGTCTCTTTTCTTTTTTTTCTTTCTTCTCTCTTCTCTTTTCTCTCTCTCTCTTCTCTTCTCTCTCTCTCTTCTCTCTTCCTCTCTCTCTCTCTCTCTCTCTCTCTCTCTCTCTCTCTCTCTCTCTCTCTCTCTCTCTCTCTCTCTCTCTCTCTCTCTCTCTCTCTCTCTCTCTCTCTCTCTCTCTCTCTCTCTCTCTCTCTCTCTCTCTCTCTCTCTCTCTGAATCCGAAGCACCTGCGTATGACAACGAGAGCAGCCCATCTCTACAGAAACCAACGTGGGATTTCCTTAACGACTTCACGAAAACAGAACTACAAAAACATTGCCGTGAACTTGGAGTCAATAGAATCTGGGTCACCAAAGAAAAATTATTGAAATGATCTTAGAAACGCAAATACTTCCACCGCGTTCTTCACAAACCACCGTACCTGTTGTTACCCTCCCTCCACCCACTCCACAGTCGGACTCCTCCCCCTCCCCTCTTCCCCCCTCACCGCCTCCCTTCCACACTTTTTCACCCTCCTCCTCTCCTCCCCAACTCTCATCCTGCCCCTCCACTCTCCCCCCCTCCCCTTCACCCCTTCCCTCTAGCCAACAAGCTAATGTAGTCACACCAACACAACTTTCCAGCTCGATTCTACACTCAGGAACAGCTGATACCACCATCCAAGATAATGCGAGTGCTATAGCAAGAATAACATTACACTTAGAAAAAATCAAAGAAAAATTTGAAATAAAAGACATGGACATTGAATTGCTAAACACTGAAGTGAAGACCGCTTACTCAATAGTTGATCAGCTGAAACAGAGATTACATAGCCTTGAAAACCAAATTGCTGACAAACAACGCCCAAATCAACAAGAAGTGACGGACATCACTTCCAATCTTCCTCAGAGAACTCTTCTTCTGGGAGACGAAAACTGGACGCAGGCTAAGGTCTCGGATGTACATAAGAATGTTTTAATTAGAACTATTAGAGATGCTAATATTGATCTTCTGAGGTGCTGGGTAGCTGAAAAATTAGATTGGGTTCCTACCAAATGTGTCATTTACTGTGGCTTACACGACATAATTGACAACATTGCCCCTGAAACACTACTTGACAACTTAAGTTCTCTAGTTAGTGAACTAAAATATAGAAATAAGAATATGATTATACATGTATGTCAGCTTGCACCAACTTTGTTGTCTCATGACACACAGGCGAAAATTGGGGATTTCAACGAACACCTAAGAACGTGGTGTGAACCTAACTGTATAACTATTATTAATACTGATCCTGCCTTCAGGCTGGGTACAGGTGAAGTGGACGACATGTGTTATGACATGGAAGGGAACTCACCTGGATCCACTCTGAACAGGCTGGGTATCGTTCGTTTGTTCAGTACTATTACTAAACAATGCCCTCTCATCAACATATGTAATAACATGGATAGAATTAAGAAAACAACACATGTAGCTTTACCATCCCAAGGTTCCAGCACTAACCAACACAATAGAAAAAAGGATTACATGTCATTTCCCAGTACTAGTATTGACAGTCACAGTTACAGAAAAAGCAAGACCAATCCCAGCCTGAGAAGGCCCTCAGATAGGGCAGGCTTCACTAACCATCAGACCCCAGATCCCTGGGCAAAGGTCGTGCGGCGCAACTTTACTCGCCCACATAACAATTACACCCCAACACCACCAAGGGAATGGCAGGTGACACGTAGTCAGCCACTCTATTGGCAACAAAATATACCCACACATAATAGGTTTGACAGATTACACGAAACTTATTATAACAATCACAACAAAGACAACCACAACTATTCTCCTCACAGACACAATGAAAACCATTTGCAGAAAGTTGGATGTTACAATTGCGGAGAATTTAATCACAAACGATCCTCTTGCAGATTTGATCATAAATTACAATGTGGTACATGTCAGTCTCTAGGTCATAAAAGTCGCTTATGTAGTAGGTATTACTCTACATAGAAGCATGGCGAAGAAGACTCTGCCGGTAGTTCTACTCCAAAAAAGGACTCCCTAGTCATTGAACATATTAATGCCCAATCTCTTTTATCCAGTCTTGATGAAGTAAAACTTTTAATTGAAGAAAGAAATATAGATGTTTTATGTGTTACGGAAACCTGGCTCCTTCCACATACGCCAGACAATTATATTAATGTATCTAATTTTAAGGATTTTAGATGTGATACTGGACGTGGTGCTGGTGCATGTATATATGTAAGACAAATACTGAAATGTAACCTAATAACTTTAGATATCACTAGACCACTTGGCATTGAGGATATTTGGATTACTGTGCAATGCCGCAAATTACCTGCTATTATTATAGGTTGTATGTACCGGCATCCAAAAGCCTTAGCAGTATCTTTTGATTACATAGAAGATGTTTTTAAGCTAATAAGTGTCAGAAAGAAGTCCCTTTTTATCCTTGGTGATTTCAATGATAATTTACTCGCAAAAGATAATAGATTAAGCAAATTAATAAAGAACAACACACTGACTCAAATCATAGACAAACTCACTAGAATTACTCCAACATCAGCAACTCTCCTAGATTTGATTATAACTAACAACCCTGATATAATTCTAACATATGATGTTGTTCCACAAGTAATCGCCGACCATGACCTTATTAGTGTAAAAGTTGACATGAGTAAACCCAAACGCCAACCTATTATTAAAACATTTCGTCACCTAGGAAACTACAGTCAAGACACTTTTTCTTCAATATTAATGCAGAACTCACATGATATGCGCAAAATATTTTTAACTGACGATGTAAATGAGCAAGTGAAAATTTTTACTGATGTTTTTATTAAAAGTCTAGACGAATGTGCTCCAATTGTTACAAAAGTAATTCGTAGACCTTTTGCTCCATGGATGAATGATAACATACGTCATGCTATTCAGATCAGAAACAATGTTCAGAGTAAATTAAAAGCTGATCGTCAGAATACAACACTACAAGAAGAGTATAAAAGAGAGAAAAAGTTTGTCACTACCCTCATTCGCAATGCTCAGTCTTCACATTACAACACACAATTTAATAACTGTAGAGGAAATACTGCCGCAATCTGGAAACTCATTCGGGAAATTGTTCCTAACAAAAAATGTAAATCTAATGAACATTCTTTTGATGAAGCTAGAAATAAAGTAGAAGAATTTAATACCTACTTTGCAAACGTAGGAAAAAATACTTATGAAAGAACACAATGTATTCTGGGTGAAAACGTGCCTACACCTCAAGATCCAAATACTGTTTCTATGGACACTGACTATTTTAGACCTCAACCTGTTGACGTAAACACTGTAATATTGACTATTAAAGATCTAAATGATACTAACTCTGTTGGCTCGGATGCTATACCATTGAAACTTGTTAGGGATGCATTGTATGTAATAGCATTATATGTAACATGTATTATCAACACGTCCATAGTTACTGGTGTTTTCCCTGACGCCTGGAAACATGCCATAGTGGTGCCAATTTTTAAAAATGGGGACGCTGATAACGTGGGCAATTTTCGACCTATTTCACTTTTCTCTATAGTATCAAAAATATTAGAAAAAGTAATTGTAAACCAGCTAATATACCACCTAGAAGTCAGAAAGCTTCTATCAAATAGCCAGCATGGTTTCAGGCCCAGGTTATCCACTGAGACTGCTCTTACTGTCATTACCGATGAAATATACAACAACATGGACCACAGAAAAATATCTTTGCTCACTCTGTGTGATCTATCAAAAACTTTCGATAGTGTTAATCACATGATTCTTATAAATAAATGCCTTAAGGTCAAAATTGATTCCTACTGGTTTGACAGCTATTTGAGGAACAGAACCCAATCTGTTCGCATAAAGAACTCTATTTCAAGTAAACACAAAATTGATTATGGCGTCCCACAAGGATCAATTTTGGGTCCAATCCTATTTAATATCTTCGTAAATGACTTAGCTGAATATGTCAAAGACTGCACAATAATCCAATATGCTGATTACACTCAATTTATACATACCAGTAATGTAGATGAACTTACATGTCTCATTCGAAAAACTGAAGAAACCCTAAAATGTGTCAAGAAATATTTTCTTATTAATGGTTTAATGCTTAACTTAAGCAAAACGCAGTGTATTTTTATTGGAAATAGGCAACTTTTGTCACATGTCCCTTCCAATGCCGTCATCAAAATAGATGAGGATACCATCACCCCAAGCAATCATGTTAAAAATTTAGGTGTGTACATTGATCGGTTTATGCTTTTCGACAAACATATCAATGAGGTACATAAAAACGTTGTTGGTACACTAATGTTCATAAGCCGTGTAAGTGACAATCTTGACAAACCCTCCCGAATAATTGCGGTGCAGTCATTAGTACTCAGCATAATCAACTACTGTATTCGGATATGGGGCACGACAAATCTAACTATAATGAGCGATGTCCAAAAATTACAAAACTTTGCAGCCAAGGTAGCCATAGGTGGTGCTAAGAAATACGACCATGTAACGCCTATATTAAAAGAACTAGGGTGGATAAAAGTAAAAGAGAAGCATTTATTGGACACATGTACCACTGTCTTTAAGGTATTACACGATTTTTATCCTGCATGGTTCAAGAAACTTCCTACTGTTCGTGAAGTAACCAAAAGCAGAACCAGACAACAAAATTGTTTATATGTACCCAAAACAAAAACAGATGCGGGTGCTAGAAGTATGGATGTCATAGGGCCTAAAATATGGAACAACCTGCCACTTAATATCACTGATGCTGCTACCTTGCCTACATTTAAAAGTAAACTTACCAGCCTCCTTTTAAATAACACATCAATTATATAACCTACCATAATTTTTAGCAATGTCTGTATCCTTTTAGCATTGTTTTAGTATTATGACACACCTTTTTGTATGTGATATTTTAATTCTATTGTATTTTATCTTATGATGTATTTTATTGGAAATGTAAAGAATAACCACTATTTCAGTGGAAATAAAATAATTTGAATTTGAATTTGAACTCTCTCTCCTCTCTCTCTCTCTCTCTCTCTCTCTCTCTTAGTAGTAGTAGTAGTAGTAGTAGTAGTAGTAGTATGGTAGTGGTAGTATAGTAGTAGTGGTAGTAGTAGTAGTAGTAGTAGTAGTAGTAGTAGTAGTAGTAGTAGTATCAACAGTAACATTGGTAGTCGTAATAAGAGTTGCGAGTACGACCCCAACAAGAACAACCAAAAGAACGACGTATTCAGAGAACATCGGAAACACGTAGCAACAAAGCGGAAACACACACACACACACACACACACACACACACAACACACACACACACACACACACACACACACACACACACACACACACACACACACACACACACACAACTAAAAAAACATAATTATATTAAAATGCCATCAACCCCACGCATTAAAGTTCATGATGCATTCATTTGTAATTCATAGACGAGTCCCTGAAAAAATTTATCTACATATACATTTTGAGTTAACGTGTAAAAGTCTGTGAGGAGAAATTCATCACCACAACAAATGTTCGATGTTGTGGTGAAAAACAAACAGAAATTTTATACTCACCATGAACGAGACGAGCCCTTCCATAAAGATGAATAAAACATTCCTGGGGAGAGAAAAAAATATCAGATATATTCAATGTTCTGTTATTTTGTGCTACATTGTTCACGTGATATATTGTTCAGCCCAAAGCGGAGAGAGAGATCCCTTAGCCTTAGTTCAGCCTTGGTTATATCCTACGTTCTGTTATTTTGTATTACACGTTGCTACATGACGCACGTGCTATTGTTCAGCCTTGGTTGCCACGTTGTTAACCCCTTCGCGCCCAGATATTTCCTTTGCTATAAAAAAAAAAAGTATGTTGTCGCGACATAAAATTACGAAAACTAAATATGCCAAATTTGTTAGTGGGCAAGGATACTAAACAGGTAATATCTATAAAATATTGCTTACATTCACTAAAAATCGTCTAATGGTACCCAAATTACAATATAAATAACGCTCTAGTCTGAAGCCCTGGGTTAAACTCACTACAATGAGTTAGTTCAAAGACGAATTAAATATGTAATCATAAAGATAATCCCTGGCATCAAGCAGCTTTTTTTTTTTTTTTTTTTTTTACTTTATTTACATCTAGTACATTTTAACATAGAAGCAAAAAAAAATAAAAAAATAAAAATAGAATAAAAAATAAATAAATATATCAATAATCAAGCAGCTTCACTACAAAAAAGAGTAACGGCTTTAAAATGCCACTCAGCTGCAACAACGGTGACGCAAGATAAGTTTCCGGGTTTTTTTCAATGAACAAAGTAATAAAAATGACATTAACCATCATATAAAATATGAATTTAAACTAACGTATCTAATGCATGAGTAGAAATAAAAATTGATATAATAGCATTTTATACAGATACACCCGGTGAAAGTATTGATATAATATTATATCCTCGAAGACTACAAAGTTAGGATTGTTGCGTATTCTTTAAAGTTATAAAAAGCTAAGGTACGGGGGTCCCTGCAATTGCATTATGTCTTGCACCGTAATTTCAGGTCGAGATCGAGAGTGATTCCTTGAAGTCCGCCATTCTGAGGGACGAGACTGATATGGAACCCGCTGCAGCCTCCTCATGTTTACACGATTGGAAATAAACTTTTGATTAGATTCAAAGTTTCATCATACCATAAATTTTAGCTGACGCCGAGAAATTGTGTCAGTGCCCTTCCGATGACTATTATAAAATTTCCTTTATGCATTACTGGAGATCTGGACTCTATCTTTGATTCTCTCTCTCTCTCTCTCTCTCTCTCTCTCTCTCTCTCTCTCTCTCTCTCTCTCTCTCTCTCTCTCTCTCTCTCTCTCTCTCTCTCTCTCTCTCTCTCTCTCTCTCTCATGACCTTACAGTATTTTGTTGTAGTTAGTCTTATATGCTGTCTTTCCTTCAGTGTATTTTCCCTTAAGCGGCACAGGAGCTGAGGTGAGGAAGGGGTAGGAGGAAGGGGTCGAGATCTACAATTACAGTTGTTTGCCTCCGCCGAGACGCGTCTGGCAGTGGCTCCTCCGACGCCTGGAGCCTCGAAAGCAAGAAAAGGAAAGATTCGACGCCACCAGCGGAACAGTAATGGAGGCTGACGAGATTTAAGAATAGAGTCAGGTTTCAAGTCCACATTCAGGGCTCTGGGGAAGGTGGTTGGTTACACACGCCACACAATTTAGTTAAAATATTACTTTCTGTTGTATGTTTTGAAGTGAGCTTTGGTTTCTACTTAGTGGAGATACGTGGAGTAAATTGACCAGGTTTGTTCCTGCTACAGACACAGTATATGGCTATGAAGAGTATGATGAAATAAACATATATGTATATGGATGACATAATGTATGAGTTCTCCCACAGTCTTACCTATGCAAGCTGGACTTGATCACCAGATTTACCCTCCCGTAAAGTGATTGGAGCTCATAGTGACCGATCTTCGGGTAATGCTGGAACCTCACATGCAACACACAGCCCATCCCCTTGCTCAAGGGGGACAGTAACTGACCACATTAATCATTGAAAAATCCCCGGGAGCGAATGGGGATTGAACGGGCGACAACGGAATGAATGGCCTGACTAGCACTCTAAACCACTTGACGCACGCAGGCTATATATATGTGTGTGTGTGTGTGTGTTTGTAATCACACTTACAGTACTGTCTACATTAGCAGATGCAGTCTCTCTCTCTCTCTCTCTCTCTCTCTCTCTCTCTCTCTCTCTCTCTCTCTCTCTCTCTCTCTCTCTCTCTCTCTCTCTCTCTCTCTCTCTCTCTTTCCTAATCTACAAATCCTAAGTATATTTTATTCCCTTAGGAAGGAAAGAAAAAGAAAGAAGGAAAGAAAGAAAGAAAGAAAGAAATAGAGATATATAGAGAAAAAAAGGGATGAGGAGTAAAAATGAACAAAAATAGAATGAAACGAAAACAAACAAGGGTGGCTATTATAAAAAGAAGGCAGTTAATAAGGAAATAGACATAGGATGAAACACCTAATTTAAGAAGACAACATATCAAACAAATTTAGTGAGAAATAAGCAAGTGACTGAGCCTATGGAAACAACAACAAGTATACAACAGGAGGGAGAGACGTGCGGGAGCTCTTGGCGACTTGTGAAAAAAAGGTAAAATAGAACACGTGGAACACAAGGGTCTGGAACACAAGGCAGCAAGTGTTAACAGGCTGTGGGAAGGGACGTGACGAGGAGAGAGAGAGAGAGAGAGAGAGAGAGAGAGAGAGAGAGAGAGAGAGAGAGAGAGAGAGAGAGAGAGAGAGAGAGAGAGAGAGAGAGAGAGAGAGAGAGAGAGAGAGAGAGAGAGACGTAGTATATAGACATAAGCATATTAATTTTGTAAAAATGAACAATAGCATTGTATGTATACTACGTTCCTTTTGTGTGACGCCTTAAAGACTATTTGATGTAAAGTAATAAAAGTTAAGATTTGTTGAGAAAAATTGCTAATGTGCATTTCCTTAAACGTTCAATACACAACAAGTGAACACGTACACATGTGTGTTCATATACATATATATATATATATATATATATATATATATATATATATATATATATATATATATATATATATATATATATATATATATATATATACGTATATATAAATATATATAAATATATATATATATATATATATTATATAATACATGTATATCTATATTAATAAAAGCGAAAGTGTGTGTGTATGTCTGTGTGTGTGTGTGTGTGTGTGGTATAGGTTCCGCCCCCCGTGGCGGAATCCCATCATATACCACATTTTTGGAACCAGGTTGACCAGGGGAAGGTTTTAAGCCCACTTATGAGATGATCCGATCACTTTTTTTTCTTTCTTTTTTAGCAGCCTATTAGCGATAATTGTGAAAAAAGTGGGTTGCGAGAATTGAAGAAGCCTTGATGTAGGGTGATGGGTAATGGGTGAGTGAATGGGTGGGGTGATGGGTAATGGGTGTGGGGTGATGGGTGAGTGAATGGGTGGGGGGTGATGGGTGATGGGTGAGGGAATAGATGGGGGGTGATGGGTAATGGGTGAGTGAATGGGTGTGTGGTGATGGGTAATGGGTGAGTGAATGGGTGGGGGGTGATGGGTAATGGGTGAGTGAATGGGTGGGGGGTGATGGGTAATGGGTGAGTGAATGGGTTGGGGGTGATGTGAATGGGTTGGCGTTAATACATACATTTCTACATCCATGATTTCAGGAAAGTTAGAAGGGGCTATCTGGAGAGTCTGTGTTTGGTGGGCCGAAGGCCCACCAAACACAGTGGTGGGTGGGCCGAAGGCCCACCAATAGCCCTCCGCAGGAGCTAGCCAAAAAGTCCGCCCGGAGGGCGGCTTTGCGGCTAGTATATAAATAAATGCCAAATAGAATGTGCCATGGACACGGTATGCTGATGGAGATATAGATCTGGCTATGAAAACACATTCTTTCTCTTTATGGCGGGGTAATCCCATTGTATGCATGACCAACGCGAGGCGCGGGTGCTGAGTGTCACCAACCTCGCCACAGTCACAGCCTTGACGCCCCGCAAGGCAACGCTCCCTTGAAGGACTCACGCCCCGCTGCGCTGAGTCCTTCCTGCATAACACATAGCCTCCCATGCAAGGTTTTAGCAGAGCAGGATATATTTAGAAACTAACAGAACACTCTGAATGGTGTGGCATGCCAACTATGTGTGTGTATGTGTGTGTGTGTGTGTGTGTGTGTGTGTGTGTGTGTGTGTGTGTGTGTGTGTGTGTGTGTGTGTGTGTGTGTGCGTGTGTGTGTGTGAGAGAGAGAGAGAGAGAGAGAGAGAGAGAGAGAGAGAGAGAGAGAGAGAGAGAGAGAGAGAGAGAGAGAGAGAGAGAGAGAGAGAGACAGACTTATGACATATCCATATCGTGATAAAACCCACAGTTATACAGACAAATAGGGGGAACATTAGAGGTGATATTTACACTTTCACTGCCGGGACAGCACACACACCGGCCAGGCCGCCCTGCGTGACTTAACACGACCTGAAGCTGCATAACGCAAGCCTGCCATCACACGTCACCCTGCCACCAACCCTGTCACCAACCCTGCCGCCACCCCACACACCCTTTGCGTCCCCACCCACTACGCACCCAAACATTCATGCGACAATGCAGCCACGGATTTTACCCGCCTCTCCCTTCACCTACTAGACAACAGCTCTCTCTCTCTTTTCATTCTTTTTCTTTTTTAAACAAAAATTACAATAAGGCTTAAAGTTACGCGTCGTATATGAAACTATTCTAAAAGCCTATACATAAAAAGATATATACAATAAGATCATAACATACATAATATATACAGGGAATATTTCATACTAAATTTACAATATCTAAAATTGAATTACTAAATCTCTCTCTCTCTCTCTCTCTCTCTCTCTCTCTCTCTCTCTCTCTCTCTCTCTCTCTCTCTCTCTCTCTCTCTCTCTCTCTCTCTCTCATAAATGTTCCCTGCCTCAACCACAGCTCTCCCTCCCTATTTCCCTGGCGCCCCTGTTGCCCTCCCCTACACGCCCATCGCCTCCCTAGCCATCAACCCTTTTCCATGCGTCCCCTCGCCCCTTCCCCAAACATCCCCACCCTCGCCGTGCAGCGCCATTTGCCTAAACCAACAACATTGAATCCTCTGTCTGGGTGGGACTTAAAACCAAAAAAATTCTATTAAGTTTCGTATTTTTTTCCAGGAATTCTCAACTCTATTAGTAATTCTGGCACTTGGTGAGACAGCAAAAAATAGGCATAAAAATAAATGTAACATAATGGAATGCAAAGTTCATTAGTAGGGAAGACAAGAATATATCTTTAAACCTTTAAGGGCTCGACAAAGACAATAGAAAATGTGATGATTTTTTTTCTACCTGTAACACGTTTAAGCACGCAAAGAACTGCTCGCCTGAATGTCCTTGTCCCACAACGGCAAAAACAAAGACATAAAGACAGTGAGTGTTATGTAATACCCGCATATTCTGCACCCAAACGAGGCAGCAGTGCAGGATGATAATGGTAAATGAGGCAATGCTGAATAAGCGGCCTGCAATTCATGTGAAATATTACGACAAAATGACTGGAATCACTACTCATATTACAACCAAAAAAACAGAGTATCAAATTACGACAAGGAGGAATAAAACAAATATGATGAAAGGAAGAAAAAGGCTAAGATAACACCTACAGATAAGGTAACAGCAAAAAAAAAGTGTGAGCCCCATCCTAGCGGCAGCCTCCCCTTGGCCGCCAGCAGACCTTCATCAGCCACCCTCCACAAGGCCACCCCACACCCCATACCCCACACCCCTCACCCCACACACCTCAGTACTTCCTGGTGCCTTCATTACCACATACGGATGTAAGCCTCTCACACAGACACTAACACGTTCGTCCTCGCTATTTTTGCACAGGCACGTACACAAATAACAAACAAATCGTATATATGCATGTATAAGGCGGATGTTAGTTAAAACAAATACACACACACACACACATACATAAACATACACACAAACACACATGTATACACACACACCTTTGTATCCATACCAATCAACACACAAACAAACAGGCTGAGTACAGGAACAAAGACACACACACACCACACACGAACAATATATCTGTTTGTGTCACTCCGCTCTGCAACATGAAAGAGCCGCTGCCATTTATATTTCGTGATGTTTTTTGTTCGCTAAGCTAAATAACGCAAACAAGCTCGTTTTTCACTGTTGCTGCCGAATTACCTGACAACACGACACCTGCTCCGCGTGACGCCTAAACGCTCAAAACAATTGCCTGGTGATTCTCGGGACCCGGCGACAAGGTCACACCTTTGCGAGGGACGGACGCTACATGGCGCCACACAGGCCGCGTCCTCTTATCCACCTCCATCTGTACCTTAAAACACTACTAACCTTCTAACCAGACTCCTGCAGAGATAAATTTCAATACAACTAACTCTCTATATAAATAAATCCTTTTCCCGCCTTATTCTAACACAGCGAAACCCGAGTCTCCTTGAAAGATCACACCACCGAATCCCTCAGAGCTGAAATTCCCGCAGGAATGAACCCTCGCCTCGCCATAATGCTAAAATATAATAATGGAAGAAGTCAGACGCTCTCCCAGCGGGGCCCATAAGGCGCCTGCCATTTAGGGGGCGGCGGAGTGGCCGCCTCTCACCACCACTAACTCAGGTGTTATCACGACCGGCGACCTCTCCAAATGTACCCATCGCCTCCCTCTCCCTTCCCTTCCCTTCCCATACTCTATACTTCCCTACATCACTGGTCGTCTAGCACTCCACCCACTTTCCTCCACCTTTATGTACCTGCTACCATATCTCTGTCCCTCCATCAGGAATCAGCCCTGTAAGAAAACGTGAACCCCTTAAAAGAGAGTGAGAAAAAAAAATTCATATATGTTGGAAAATGTGTGATAGTGTAGAAACTGGGTAAAAAGAATAAAAAAGTTGCCTCTGCGACTTGTTATTCAGGGCACGTTTCCCGGCCCCCCAAGAAGGAAGAATCCATAATACCCCAAGATGTTAGTTCTACTTTCTAGTGTAGGTGGCAGGTGGGAAACGGTTGAGGCGTTATCATGCGTCACTCACGACACATGCGCGGGAAATGGATGCCCCGAATACCTGATGAAGGAAAGAAATTACAGAAAATATAATTCAACACCCACTGTTATACTATATTGTAGGTTTCTGAAGTCTTAAAATATTACCACATGCAGCTGTATACATAATATCAACATAAGTATGACAAAGGAAAAAAACAATTAACATATTATGACGGACAACAACAAATATGTAAAAATAAAACGAATACAATGTGCTAATTTGCAGGTTCAGTAATGCAGTAATAGCACCGATGAATAAAACATCTGTGGCAAAAAAAAGTACAATAGTAACAATGCATACAATGAACGAAATATTTGCTTGGAATATATGCAACTGAAATGTATGAAAGGAAACACACACACACACACACACACACACACACACAACACACACACACACACACACACACACACACACACATACACACATCCACCCACCCACCCACCCACACACACCCACACACACACACACTCACACACCCACACCCACACCCCCACACACACTCACACACACACTCACACACACACTCACACACCACACACACACACACACATACACACTCACACTCACTCACACACACACACACACACACACATACATACTACATACATACATACATACATACACAACGATCCCTTCCATTCACTTTCCTAGTCATCTGGTGGAGCCCAAACCCCAGCGTCTGACCACCCTGGCATCCCGGGGTCACGACCTCACCTTGGCACAGCACAGCCACCCACCAATCACAGGCCGCCAGCACTGTGACGTCACCCCTCATCCCCTCTCCTTCCTCCCTCCATTTCCTGTGTACGTCCTCATCTGTTTAGCTGTGTCCTTGTTTCTCATTCTTATTTGTATTATTTTCTCCACAATATTTACCGCTGGTGTATATTAATCTTCTTTTTTGATCTTTTATTTGCTTTAGTACTTACGTTTATTCCCTCATGCATGTATATTAAGTTGTTTTTGTTGTATTTTTCCTGTATGCTTTTGGGTGAAAATAAAATTATTGTTATTATTATTACTATTATTATTATTATTTATTATTATTATTATTATTGTTATTATTAATCAACTAACACGTTTTCTTTGTCACAGTATTCCAATTTGATATCCTCTTCTCTATTTCTTCGATGTTTTTCTTCAGCTTTATTCCTTTTACTTCCTAATTTCATTTATTTTCCATGTTTCCTCATGTCTCCGTCCTCTGTTTCCTGTTCCTGTGGACGGCAATGACCTAGTTCCTGCACTCCCCTAACTCTATAAACCAGTCAATAATTTTCTTCCTACGTGTATTTTGTTTCCTCCCATCAATAGTAATGCTCTTAGCTTTTGCATCTTTTCGTTCTTATTTACTTCGAGTTTTCTTCCTTCCTCTATCTCCCACCTTTTCCTACTATTATTTATTATTTTTCTCCATCTTTCCCTTTCTCACGCCTGGCTGATGTCCTCTGTCACACTAGGGGGTCGAAGAAGGGGCCGGAAGAGAAAGGAGAAGGGAAGGAGGGAAGGAGGGAAGGAGAGAGAGAAAATTGAAGGAAGAATGGAGGTAGGGAAGGACAGAGAAGAGAGGGAAGGAGGAAGGGAGGGAGGGAGGGAAGGAGAGATAAGAGAGGGAAGGAGGAAGGGAAGGAGGGAAGGAGAGAGAAAAGAGGGAAGAAGGAAGGGAGGGAAGGCAGGAGAGAGAAGAGAGGGAAGGAGGAAGGGGAGGGAAGGAGAGAAAAAAGAGAGAAGGAGGAAGGTAGGGAGGGAAGGACAGAGTAAAGAGAGAAGGAGGAATGTAGGGATGGAAGGACATAGAAGAGAGAGAAGGAGAAAGGGAGGGAGGGAAGGAGAGAAAAGAGGGAAGGAGGAAGGGAGGGAGTAAAGGACAGAGAAGAGATGGAAGGAGTGAGGGAGGGAGGGAGGGAGAGCAAGACATCGCCTCTGCCTTCGTCACGTCACGTCAATCTCCCGGCGTGACAGTCAGGGTCCGTCACACCACTTCCTCTCCTCCGCTGCCTCCAGATAACGGTGGTGACGGTGGGCTGGCCTGGGTAACAAAGGTCGTTGTCTGAGCTCGTAACTAGTAAGATTGTACTATTGAAGGAGGAAAATAGTTACAGATAGTTAAAATAAAGAGTTAGATAGATATATAAATAGTTAATAAATAAATAAATCGATAATAGAATATAACGATGAATAGATAAATAGTTAAATAGGTTAGAAAATAGTTACGTGTTACAGATATTTTAATGTATGTATGCGTATGTTGTGCTGTTGGTTAATTTGCTGGAATGTTGAGGCTATAGTTGTTGGTGCTGTTACTGTTGTTGTAAATGTTATTATTATCGTTATCATTCTTATTGTGTTTTCTCTTCTTCTTCTTCTTCAAAATAGCTAGTAAACAACTCTCAGTTCACACTCATCCATGTACATTTCACCATTTCACCAGACAATACTCTGCTGCCTATCATTGTTATTATTTAATGGAAGAGAATAGGTATCTCTCTCTCTCTCTCTCTCTCTCTCTCTCTCTCTCTCTCTCTCTCTCTCTCTCTCTCTCTCTCTCTCTCTCTCTCTCTCTCTCTCTCTCTCTCTCTCTCTCTCTCTCTCTCTCTCTCTCTCTCTCTCTCTCTCACACACACACACACACACACACACACACACACACACACCCACACACAGACACACAAACATAAAACTAGGGCACTACATATATAAAAAAAGGTATATGTAAAGAAAATGTAGGTGTCTCCCCCACTCCCTTCGCTTGGAAAAGAAAACGAAGGTACTAACGCTCGCCGCAAGTCCTGGAACGGCTACCCTCAATCGGAACAATACAAGTTATGCAGATTCTTGCCGCATAATGTATATCTGGTGGCTGGCACACAATAGGCGAGGGAGGGGCCGATAAAAAAGGCCAGGTGAGATAGCTTTGTTGGGTGTGATGGTATCGGTAAGTCAGGTGTCAGAGTAGTCACTTAGATACAGTTCCTGAGGCCACCGAGAAAATGATACGGTACAGAGAGAGAGAGAGAGAGAGAGAGAGAGAGAGAGAGAGAGAGAGAGAGAGAGAGAGAGAGAGAGAGAGAGAGAGAGAGAGAGGAAGAGAGAGAGAGACCCAAACACAGATACACACACACACACTTAAAGAGAAACACAAATATTAAGAAATGCTACAAATAGACGGTCAAATACAGACAGACAACCAGAAAGATTGACAAACAGACATCCCCCGAGAAAAATTTCCTGCGCACAATTTACATGTAAATAATTCTAAACAGTATGCAAATTTCTTCATTACGTCTGGAAATAAAATATGACTCATGAAATTTCTTTTTCGCCAGAGTGAAAAAAAAAGTATGTATATATGTGCATCAAAATGCAAAGTAGAGAGAGAGAGAGAGAGAGAGAGAGGAGAGAGAGAGAGAGAGAGAGAGAGAGAGAGAGAGAGGAGAGGAGGAGGAGAAGAGATAGAGAGAGAGAGGACGAGAGAGAGAGAGAGAGGAGAGAGAGAGAGAGAGAGAGAGAGAGAGAAAATCACGATACATAAATATTTACTCGCCATTGGTCATTTTGAAAAATAGTGAAAGCATTTCACTGGAAAAAAAACAGCCAGTGACTTTTCATAACAGAAGAGAGAGAGAGAGAGAGAGAGAGAGAGAGAGAGAGAGAGAGAGAGAGAGAGAGAGAGAGAGAGAGAGAGAGAGAGAGAGAGAGAAGAGAGAGAGAGAGAAAAGAGAGAGAGAGAGGAGAGAGAAGGGCGAGAGAGAGATGGAGAGAGAGAGAGAGGAGAGAGAGAGAGGGAGAGAGAGAGAGAGAGAGAGAGAGAGAGAGAGAGAGAGAGAGGGGGAGAGAGAGAGAGAGAGAGAGAGAGAAGAGAGAGAGAGAGAGAGAGAGAGAGAGAGAGAATCAGGAATATACTGTGCATCTAACATCAACCCTTGTTCCATCCCCACAACTTTTTCTTTAGAGCAGTTGATTTGGGAGAAAATATTCTATCAAACCACCGTGTTCAGACTCAAGCAAAGTTCAATCATTCATCGCTTTCAGTTGTTACCTTCGAAAACTTTGAGAAAAAGAATTTAGGTCTCCTTTTTTCATGTAGTTTACACACAATGCCTTTCAGCTTATAGTGTGTGTGTGCGTGCGTACGTGTGTGGGTGGTGCGTGTGTGACTGTGTGTGTGTGTGTGTGTGTGTGTATGTGCGTGTGTGACTGTGTGTGTGTGGTGTGTGTGGTGTGGTGTGTGTGTGTGTGTGTGTGTGTGTGTGTGTGTGTGTGTGTGTGTGTGTGTGTGTGTGTGTGTGGGTGGGTGTGTGTGTGTGTTTCACCTAACTTTTCCTCCGTACACTCAACCCTCTCTCTGACATATTTCGCAATTCAGAGAGAGAAAAAACACAAACTTCCTCTGTAATTGGCATAACTTTGTAATATATCGTGAGAGCGCATGCACATGTGTTTGAGTGCATGCGTGAGTTTGGCCCGTGTATGTATGTATTTACAGACACACACACACACACAGAGAGAGAGAGAGAGAGAGAGAGAGAGAGAGAGAGAGAGAGAGAGAGAGAGAGAGAGAGAGAGAGAGAGAGAGAGAGAGAGAGAGAGAGAGAGAGAGAGAGAGAGAGAGAGAGAGAGAGAGCGAGAGAGAGAGAGAGAGAGAGGAGAGAGAGAGAGAGAGAGAGAGGAGTGAGAGAAGAGAGACCATAGAGAGAGAGAGGAGGAATGGAGATGAGAGAGAGAGAGAGAGAGAGAGAGAGAGGTGAGACGGATGACATACATATGGAGACCAATAAAGAGAGGGAGGAAGGGGGTGAGTTCTGCCAGACGTCCCTGCTTCATAAATAGTGTTAATAACCTTCGCAAGTCATGAAAGAGACATCCATTGCCGGAAAGAGGTGGGTCTGGGTTACTGGACCAACCCTTTCTTCCTTCCCGCCCCTTTCCCTTTAATAACCTCCCTTCTAAGGCGGCAACTAACCCCCTGCACCCCTTGCCCTTTCTCCAGCCTCTATCGTGTCCCTGTCCCCTGCCAAAGTTCCCTGCCCCTAACATCTGGCCAGCTTATGAAGGTGGGTGTTAAAGAAATGTGGAGGGTCGATTACCCCTGATTCCGGAGTCCTAGATTTTAGCTACAGTCATTTTTTTTGCCTCGCACTCTTTCTAAATTAACGTTATTTATCTCCCCCCCATTGTCAACTTTCACTTTTTTTTTTCTCTCTCTCTCTCTCTCTCTCTCTCTCTCTCTCTCTCTCTCTCTCTCTCTCTCTCTCTCTCTCTCTCTCTCTCTCTCTCTCTCTCTCTCTCTCTCTCTCTCTCTCTCTCTCTCTCTCTCTCTCTCTCTCTCTCTCTCAAATACAGGCATACTAAAGGTTACTACTTTCCAAAAAGGATGTTCAAACATTATATACCCATATACTGTATCATTCTATGTCACTACTGTTATCTATCTACGTGTCTGTTGATCTATCTAGCTACACATTATATCTATATCTATTAGCATATCCATTAGTATGCCTAGTTATCTCTTTTTTTCCCCATATTCTCATTCTCTCATATTTGATTTATTTCATTTCTTCCCGTCTTTCCTTGCCATAACTTTTCTTTCCCTTCACTCCAAGCCATTTCCTCTCCTCCGGTATTTCCTTGCTCTCTTCTCTGCCTTCCTCTTTATTTCCTCCTCCTCCTCCTCCTCTGTTATTCCTATGTATTCCTATGTATTCCTCCTCCTCCTCCTCACTCTCCCTTCTCACTTACCCTCCTCATCTGTGTCTCTTCACTCATTACACCCTATTCGCTCCCTTCCTACGTCTTCTTCCCCTCTCTTATCTCTCTTCCCTCCCTACCTCTCTCCCTTACTACCTACCTCCCTACCTCTTACCCTACCTACCTCTACCTACCTCTCTCCCTTACTACCTACCTCCCTACCTCTTACCCTACCTACCTCTCCCTACCTCTCTCCCTTACTACCTATCCTTGCCCTTCCCTTCCTCTTATTTCCCTCCTCCTCTCCTCTGTTCCTAGCCTAGACTCCTCCTCCCCTCCCTTCCACAAATAGCTTTGCCCACTGTGTCTTCACTATACACCATTCGCTCCCTTCCTACGTCTTCACCTTAGCTTCATCCACCTCGCTTAACGACTAGTTAGCGGCTTTGATTATCCTAACCACTCCCTATTGCCCTATACTACACCATACTTTACCTGAGATAATCCTAATGACCTACTCCCTACTCTACGTACTGATGCGCACGGCAGCCACATAAGTTCATCGCCTTTACAAAGGGGGGGGAGCAGAATCTCCCGGAAGCCTGGGGAATAGGATTAGATTGAAGAGTAACAGGTGCAGGATAGCGTTAAGGGTTAGGCCAACAATCGAGATTATCAAATAGAACTAAATTAAATAAGAGAGAGATGGAAAAGAAAGAAGTAAGGATAAGATGATGAGCAGAAGGGAAGTGAAAAAGGTAGTTTAAATCGAGAAAACTTATAAGGTAAGTAAAGGGGAAAGCAAAGAAGTAAATAGCAGCTATCTTTATGACAAGCTGAAATAGGGATGGAAAGGGACCAATAAATGAGTAGGAGATCGAGAAAGAGGAACAGAACAAATACAGTTATTAGTTGTCAGGTAACAAAAATAGTTTAATTAATTTGAGTAACAAAACAGTTATAGGGTCAGTACAAAAATACGTTATTAGTTGTCGGTAAAAAAATACAGTTTATGATGGTCAGTAAAAATAAGTTATAGTTTGTAATAAAAATACAGTTTATATCGGCCAGGTAAACAGATAAGTTTATAGTTAAGATCCGGTAAACGAAAATCAGTTTATTAGTTGGCCAGTAAAAAATACAGTTATTAGATTTGGTCCAGGTAAAAAAATACGTTATAGTTGTCAGTAACAAAAATACAGTTATATTGAGTAACAAAAAGTACAGAGTTATAAGTTGGCCAGTAACAAAAATACAGTTTATTAGTTGGGTCCAGGTAAAAAAATACAGTTATTAGTTGTCAGGTAACAAAATAAGTTATTAGTTACCAGGTTAATTAGTAGTTTAGTTTGGTCCAGGTAACAAAAATACAGTTTATTAGTTTGGTCCAGGTAACAAAAATACAGTTTATTAGTTTGGTCCAGGTAACAAAAATACAGTTTATTAGTTTGGTCCAGGTAACAAAAATACAGTTTATTAGTTTGTCCATAACAAAAATAAGTTTATTAGTTTGGTCTAAGTAACACGTAATCTTACATATGACTAACACTTTCCATAACATATGAAAATTATTGATGTAGGAGAATAACAACGCAACAGAGAGAACAGACATATCGACAACAGTGATAGAAGAGAGAGGGGAGAGAGAGAGAGAGAGAGAGAGAGAGAGAGGGAGAGAGAGAGATGGACGGTTCGGTGGGAGGGGAATTGATGTGCCCTCACACAAATATATTCTCGTGCAGGAATGAAAAAAAATAAGGTCGGGGCGAAGATTTAACCGCAGAAACCCTTTGTCTTGTTGCTTGAAGGCTCCTCTCTCGTCCCCGAAATTTCCCCAGGGTAGTGTGGCTGTTTAGGAGGGAAGGAAGGGAGGGAGGGAGGAAGGGTAGGGATGGAGAAAAGGATGGAAACAGGGAGGATGAAAGTGTAAAAAGAGGAGAGGGCAAAAGAGATAAAAGG
>JACEEZ010003696.1:0-15000 GCA_016584305.1 Chionoecetes opilio | reverse complement strand
CACATCACGGAACAGCACGGCACAGCACGGCACAGCACGGAACAGCATACAGCAAACTACATGCTGCGTTGCCTTTCCTATTTGCATACACACATGCAATACCTACATCCATATCTTCACACATGAAAAAAAACATGCATATATATACAAATACACACAAGGGTAACGCATATTTCATCCATCTGCCTCTACGGATGAGAAACAAAAGAGGGAAATGAAGAACACTGAATCAAAACAGTAATATCTTTTGTTAGCTTGGAAGAGTCAGTATCGCCAACCTTTAATAGGAGACCGTGGAATTACTCTTCAGGGAGCAATACAAAAAACATGATTTTTTTTTCTTCTTTCTTTTTGTTCCTTCGGCCTTCACTCGCTTTCCAGGCAGATGCGTTTCCCGGCCGGGCATTGTGGACGGGAGATAGAAGTGTTTTTTCAGCCTTGACTCTGTATCCACTCGGGGGGGAAGGGGGGAAAAGAGAGAGAGAGAGAGAGAGAGAGAGAGAGAGAGAGAGAGAGAGAGAGAGAGAGAGAGAGAGAGAGAGAGAGAGAGAGAGAGAGAAGAGAGAGAGAGAGAGAGAGAGAGAGAGAGAGAGGAGAGAGGAGAGAGAAGAGAGAGAGAGAGAGATAAAGAGAGAGAAAGAGAGAGAGAGAGAGACGCAGGTAGATTTATTCCCTTTGGAGGCCGGTATGTAGATTCCGGATAGGCGGCTAACAGAAGGGTGGGGGGAGGAAGCTACCTAACTGTGCCGATGCGGTGAATGATACATGATTCCGTCTGACCGGGGGCTCGGTCGGCTGTTGGGGGGGGGGGTGGGGGGAGGAATCGTCGAATCTTACTTCACTCAGCTAAACTGCGAGTAATTATTGCATCTGGAGGGAGCACCAACACAGCCCTAGAGACATTTAGGAAGGTCCGGGGATTAAATGTTTATATTCTTCATTTATGTTCATTATGTACACACACACACACACATAGAGAGAGAGAAAGAGAGAGAGAGAGAGAGAGAGAGAGAGAGAGAGAGAGAGAGAGAGAGAGAGAGAGAGAGAGAGAGAGAGAGAGAGAGAGAGAGAGAGAGAGAGAGAGAGAGAGAGCATGGATCCTGTATAAGCTTGACGGTCTGGGAAAAAAAAGCAAGACAACACAATATGGTCTCAAAGACATAATAATATTATATAAATTGGATCGTACTAAATTCTTCTTTACCAAAACGTTATTGGAGAGTAGAACAGGGTCGCATCATCCGTGGCTTTGTATTACGCAAAAACTCCTCCAAAAACAAACTCAATAGACGTCTCTTCCACTTAGAAAACTGGAAGAGACGTTTATTGATGTTTTTTGGAGGACTTTTTGCGTAATACAAAGCCACGGATGATGCAACCCTGCTCTACTCTCCAATAGCGTTTTGGTAAAGAAGAATGTGGTACGATCCAATTTATATAATATTATCATGTCTGCATCTCATTTTTATACCTTCACTTCTTGTTCGGCAGGAGTCATCACGCTGAAATAGTTAAGTGGTATCGACACTCGTAAGTCCTTTGAATATTTGGAGGAGATAAAGATGGTCTTAGTGAAGTATGGGGGGAGCAATGAATCATTAAAACTTCTATCTAGCGGTACTCTTTTAAGGACGTATCTAAATGAAGATATTTCAACGCTTCATAAGCTTGGCAAGTGGTATTCAGCGTGCTGTTGAACTCTTCCTTTTTTCACATACACTGTGTGTGTGTGTGTGTGTGTGTGTGTGTGTGTGTGTGTGTGTGTGTGTGTGTGTGTGTGTGTGTGTGTGTGTGTGTGTGTGTGTGCGTGTGTATGTGTGTGTGTGTGTGTGTGTGTGTGTGTGTGTGTGTGTGTGTGTGTGTGTGTGTGTGTGTGTGTGTGTGTGTGTGTGTGTGTGTGTGTGTGTGTGTGTGTGTGTGTGTATGTGTGTGTGTGTGTGTGCTGGGATATGTCGTGCGATACACATTTTACGCCGGTGCTTATTTAGCATCCGGGTGATTGCCACCCGCGGGTGGTTGAGTGACAGAAGCATTATTCCCTCCCGAGCCCTATTACCCTGAGTGCATGGAGCGGCCCTCGTCTTCCTCGTCTCCTCCTTTACTCCTATTTCTTCTCTTCTCTGGCTGGCTCTTTCTCCCTTCTTCCACAAAAAACACGATTCTAGGGACACACGAACCATCACTCACTCCTATTCCTCCTCCTTATCAAGGAGTGAAGGATGACTGCGGTTACATAATTTTTATAAAGATAATAAAGTTCCGAAAATCAGATATATATATGTATAAAAGGAATCACTAGTAAGAGTGGACAGCTAAAAAGATAGACAAACAGACTGACAAACAGACAGACAGGCAGACAGACAGACAGAAAAACAGACAGACAGACACAGGCAGATAGATAGGCAGACATACAGAGAGACAGACGGGGTGACAGACAGATACAGACAAACAGGCAGACAGACAGACAGACAGGCAGATAGATAGGCAGACATACAGAGAGACAGACGGGGTTACACAGGTAACTGTCCTCCCAGATGGGCGGCGACACGCTAACCCCGCCCTGCTTGGCCGCGTTGACAAGGCAAGTGTTTGCTGATCCTCATGTCTCGTTCGTCGTGCATGAGGCTTATGGCCGGGCTGCCAGTGAGCCTTTCAAGGTCGCACGCACACACGAACGCATGCCCGCACACACACACACACACACACACACACACACACACACACACACACACACACACACACACACACACACACACACACACACACACAACCACAGATACATACACACACACACACACACACACACACACACACAAACGCATATACAAACATACACACACACACACACACACACACACACACCACACACACACATACACCCTACACACACGCCACACAGGCAAAACACACAGTAAATCACAACGAAGTAAATTCCACATCCTAGTCATATCTCGAGGCATGAAGTCACTAGAAGACAAGGAAGAGGCCTTGTACTACCAAGCTACTGAGCAACGAGGTCTGTCATACCCGCACGCCTCCATCTCCACCCTCAATTCACATTTTTCACCTAGTCTTTATCGCTACAGACTAGAGGAGAATAGCAAGATAACCTTAAAATACGAAGTTAATGTGCACGAGCTAGTCACGAACACACGAATATTTAACGTTGGTCATTTGTTTCCTTTATCATGTCTTCGTATAGTTATAGTTTTCTCAGTTTCTATTGTTCCCTTCTGACTTCTAAGTGCCTTCTCTCTTTATCTTTCTACCGTCATCCGTCCCATCCTATTCCCTTGTATTATTATCTCCTCTTCCTCCTCGTACGCGCACTCCCTTATTCACTATCACAAAAATTCCGTAATACCTGTCCTTCTTGCGACTTAATCAGGTCGTCGTAGATATAAAACCTCCGCCAGAAGCAGAATTTTAAGGGGCTGTTCGCTTCTCATTCCTCTCTAGTTCCTCTTCACCCTCCAAAAACTTGCTGGACTGGACTTCGTGTTCGGCCACGGCTTAAACCTTCCTCAAGGCTACATAATGGCCGTTCGGGTTTATTTATACCGCCTACCGAGTGTCTGTGTGCGCTTATTCCCTTTTCGCTTTTTCTGCAATCTCTCTCTCTCTCTCTCTCTCTCTCTCTCTCTCTCTCTCTCTCTCTCTCTCTCTCTCTCTCTGCCTTAAGCCACCACCACGCACCACACATTCACCACAGCTCACTGGCAAAGAGCCGCTCTATTGCCGTGCTCTCCTTTTTGTGTTCGGCTCTACCTAAAACTACAGTCTATTTATTTCGACTTTATGTAGGTGGGAGTCCCTCTCCATCACGGCGGGGACAATTATGGCGGCCTAGCGTGAGGGAAGTTCCGCACGCCTCCCCCCCAAACCACGAAAAGACACACACACGCACGCACACACACACACACACACACACACACACACACACACACACACGCACGCGCACGCACACACTCCCATACACACACACACATATTCACTTACACAATAGTCTTACAAAACACTTGCTACAAAATAAATATGCAGCAACCGAACTCTAAATCGTGTTGGTGGCTATAACGAAACTCCATACCGCAAACTTGTGGAAATAAAAATTAAAAGGCATCATCATAATTTACCAAGTGGCAACAAGATATATACAAGAAAATAAAAACAGTGAAAACTATTGCCAGTATTCATGAATATATTAGACTTGTCAATCTCCTTCTTCTCCCATGGAAACCGCAGTCAATATTCACGGATATTTAATTACGACTAGCATTTGAAATTTCACGGATTAGTTCCATCACGCGATCCAAATGTCATGCACAGACGCCATATCTCTTTCCTCCTTCCTTCCTCAATTTCATCCCCGTCCATCGAAATAGACAGCAAGGGACAGAAGGAAGGCAGAGCGTGAGGACAGAAGGGGAAGGAAGAGAGGGGAGGCAGTTGGGGAGGAGGAAGAGAGGGGAAGGCATATGGGGAGGAGGAAGAGAGGGGAAGGCAGTAGGGGAGGAGGAAGAGAGGGGAAGGCATATGGAGAATAGGAAAAGAGAGGTAAGGTATTTGGGGAGGAAGAGAGGGGAAGGCAGTTGGGGGGAGGAAGAGAGGGGAAGGAAGTTGGGGGAAGGAAAAGAGGGGAAGGCAGTTGGGGATGAGAAGTGGGGAAGGAAGGCATTTGGGGAAAAGAAAGGATGTGGGAGAGGAGAAAATGCTGCTAAGAGACTAGGAGAGAACCTTGAAAAAATAATTGCGAGAGGGTGTGGTAGGTATAAGATAGTGGAGTGGGTGAGAGGTAGATAGCGAAGGAGAGGATAAGGAGGAGGAGGAGAAGGAGGAGGAGGAGAAGGAAGAGGAAAAACTGATAACAAGGAGATGGTGAGCCGAAATTGAACTTCTAAATCAAAGGCGAAGATGGAGATTTATTATCACTTATTGATCCATTAAGGGTGCAGGTCAATTGGTAGTGAGGCGATTGGTAATGAAGTCAAATGATCCCCAAGTAATTTCGGTCTCAAGTCATATGAGACTCGAGCCAATTGGGTACCAGGTCAAAGCGTAACCTAGTCAACCTGGAGTGCATATTTTTCGAAGTGCGTTTTTTTCGAAGTGCATTTTCGTCGAAGTGCATGTTTTTCGTCGAAGTGCATATTTTTCGTCGAAGTGCATTTTTTATGTGCATAATTTTTGTCAAAGTGCATGTTTTTCGTCGATGTGCTTATTTTTCGTCAGAGTGCGTATTGTTTGTCGAAGTGCGTATTTTTCGTCAAAATGCGTGCTTTTCGTCGATGTGCGTATTTTTCGTCGAAGTGCGTGCTTTTCGTCGATGTGCGTATTTTTCGTCGAAGTGCGTGCTTTTCGTCGATGTGCGTATTTTTCGTCGAAGTGCGTGCTTTTCGTCGATGTGCGTATTTTTCGTCGAAGTGCGTGCTTTTCGTCGATGTGCGTATTTTTCGTCGAAGTGCGTGCTTTTCGTCGATGTGCGTATTTTTCGTCGAAGTGCGTGCTTTTCGTCGATGTGCGTATTTTTCGTCGAAGTGCGTGCTTTTCGTCGATGTGCGTATTTTTCGTCAGAGTGCGTATTGTTTGTCGATGTGCGTATTTTTCGTCGGAGTGCGTATTGTTTGTCGTTGTGCGTATTTTTAGTCATAGTGCGTATTGTTTGTCGATGTGCGTATTTTTCGTCAGAGTGCGTATTGTTTGTCGATGTGCGTATTTTTCGTCGAAGTGCATTATTTTCGTCGAAGTCCATTTCTTTCGTCGAAGTGCATTGTTTTCGTCGATCTTAATTTCTTTCGTCGAAGTGCATTTCTTTCGTCGAAGTGCATTTCTTTCGTCGAAGTGCATTTCTTTCGTCGAACTTCATTTCTATCGTCGAACTTCATTTCTTTCGTCGAAGTCCATTTTTTACTTTGAAGTGCATTCTTTTCGTCTAAGTGCATTTTTTTCGTCAGTCCATTTTTTTTCGTCGAAGTGCAATTTTTTCTTCTGAGTGCATTTTTTCCGTCGAAGTGCAATTTTTTCGTCGAAGTGCAATTTTTTCGTCGAAATGCAATTTTTTCGGCAGAGTGCATTTTTTTCGTCGTAGTGCAATTTTTTTTAACGCTTTGACCTGGTACCCAATTGGCTTGAGTCTCAAATGACTTGAGACCGAAATGTCTTGGGGCTCATTTGACTTCATTACAAATCGCCTCAGTACCAATTGACATGTAACCGAAGGAGGAGGAAGAGGAGAAGGAGGAGGAGAAGGAGGAGGAGGAGGAGGGAGGAGGAGGAGGAGGAGGAGGAGGAGGAGGAGGAGGAGGAGGAGGAATACAAAGGAATACAAAGGAATACAAAGGAAACACAAACAGAAACCCAGACCGATAGGTCCTTACAAGGTTGTTTGCTTTAACTAAACTACACTAACTAGATAATAAGAGAGAAAGGATAGGAAGTAGAAGGCTCCTCCCCACCCACTCATCCCTCCAGCCGAAGCTGACCGGAAAAGAAGTGATACCATGCAATATAGAAAAACTGCAGGGAATTTGTGAGGAAAGTTGAAAGCTGAAATCTATGGCTAACTACTACTAGTTTGTGGGGGTAGGTTTAGTGCTTGAGAGATAGGTCATGTTATGTGTGTTTTGTAATGGTGTGAACACAGTGTGGGTTCAAGGGTGGTGCGGCAGCCTTCCCTGGCGCTTTCTTGGGAGGCAGCAGTCAATCGGGACCAGCTCCGTTCAATCCACTGCGGATTGTGTACTTTCCATGTAGGCGCCGTACACTACAATCCCTCCTGCAGCAGTGCCCCCTGGTACCTTTAAATCCCGATGGTGGTCACTAACTGTCAGGACCCTAACGAACCACAGCCCGTCACAGGCCCGAGAATAGTGTGGTAACCGTTAACTCGGGGCTATCTTTTGTGTGTTATGAGGTCTAATGTAGTGTTGGTGTAGGCTCAGTGGGGAAAGTTAAAGGGGTGGTGCGGGCAGCCTTGCCTGGCGCTTTCTTGGGAGGCAGCAGTCAATCAGGCCCCAGCTCCTTTTTAAATCCACTGCGGTAGTGCACTTTCCAAGTAGGACGCCGTGCACTTAATGCCCCCTGCAGCAGTGACCCCTGGTATATAAATCCCGATGGTGGTCACTAACTGACAGGGCCCTTACTGAACCACAGCCCGTCACAGATAAAAAGGTTGTAGTAGTGACCGTTTACTCGGGGCTGTCTGAGACGTGTGGGGGGGGTTTTGTGTAGTCGCGACTCGCAATCATTTTACGCAATGAGAGTAAGTATCAGAGGCCCGCGAGATAAATTTATTATTCCGAGATAAACAGTGAAAAACCGGGGATTTTATATGAATTTTTTATCGAGGCGTTTTTTTAAATGATTCTATTGTATTTGAGTTTACTACGTCGACGGCAGCCCATTCCATACGTTTACAACAGGGTTCGTGAAGAAGTACTTTGCTTCGTTCGTTACAAACCGTTTCCTGCTTATTTTTAATCCGTTGTTTCTAGTTGAGCTTGACCGGTCTAGCGTGAAAAGATTTTCTGGGACTAGGTTGAAAAATCCATTGAAGATTTTAAAGACTTCGATAAGGTCCACCTCTTATCCTTCGTTTTGTTAGTGGGAGTAAGTTAAGTTCTTTGAGCCGATTTTCGTACGATTTTTACGCAATCTAGGTATCATTTTGTTACTCTGCGCGTATTTTTTCTAGTTTATCTATGTCCTTTTTTTAATAAGGTACCAGAACTGCACACAGTATCTAGATGGGGGCGAACAAGCGAGTTAAAAAGAGTGAGTATAACTTTTTCAGATTTGAAACTGAAAGTTTTGTCCAATAAAGCCAACCAATTTATTTGCAGTTTTTACTACCTCTATAATTTGGTTACTCGGTTTGAGATCTTTCGAGATTATAACGCCTAAATCTTTTTTTTTATCAACACTTGTTAGTTGGAAATCGTTCATCACGTAAATTTATGAGGGTTGTTATTACCGATAACATGTACATAGTACATGACATTTGTCAAAGGGTTTAAATTCATTTGCCTGTTTTTTTTTGACCATTCTGTTAGAGTGTTTAAGTCGTTTTGTATGAGTTGGCGCTGGGGATTCTGTAGAGGCTATGTTTGTGATTTTCGTGTCATCAGCAAATTTCGATATCCTGCATGTGATTCCCTCGTCAATGTCTTTATGTATATTAAGAACAGGATAGGTCCCAGAACTGATCCTTTGAGGAACACCACTATTTTCACTGGTCCGTCAGAAGAATTTTCATTTACCACCCTTTGTTTACGATTTGACAGCCAGTTTTCTATCCAATTTGAAAGATGGCCTATTATACCATGAGCTTTTACTTTGCTAATGAGACGCTTATGAGGAACTTGTCGAACGCTTTTTGAAAATCGAGGTAAACTACGTCTACTGCCCCCCGTGTTGTCGTGCATTTTAAATACACTATTGTAAAAATCAAGTAAGTTTGAGAGGCATGAGCGTTTATTTGAATCCATGCTGCGAATCTTTGATTTTTTCATTTTCTTCTAAGAACTTAACGATTTTGTCTCTTATGATTCCATTTATTTTCCAGCAACTGATGTTTAAACTGATTGGGTGATAGTTCCCGGGCTGCGACTTTCTTCCCTTTTTTAAAAATGGGTGTGACATTTGCTAGTTTCCTTCGCAACGGGACATTTCCGGTGAGTAAAGAATAATTAAATAAGATGGAAAGTGGTTTTACTATTTTTGTTCTTTGCTTCTTTTAATATGCGTGGCGAAATTTTGTCAGGACCAGGAGCCTTTTTTTAATTTTTAAAGTTATTTATCGCGAGCAAAATGTCACATTCCTGAAAGGTTAATGAGCTGAAGCAAGTACCTTTGTTCTGGGTTTTCGGGATGGGTTGATTTTGCGTGTTTTCTACTGTGAAGACTGATGCAAAAAAGTTATTTAGAATATCCGCCATAGATACTTCATTTTCTGTGTGTTTGCCATTTTCCATTTCCAACGGTCCTATGGTTGACGTCATTACTTTTTTCTTTTTAACATAGCTGTAGATTCTTTAGGGTTTGATTTGCTTATTTCGGCAATACGTACTTCAAAATTTTTCTTTCTCTGCTTAATGAGTTTTTTTTTTGTGTTTCGTCTAATGCTGTCGTGATCGCGTTTGTCGTCTTCATTTTGTGTTTCTTTGTGTTTACATATGCACGCTTTTTAGCTGCTAGGCTGTCCTTGATTTTTGCGGGTCCACCATTTTCGGTTTAATGTTTGAAAAGATCGCCTATATCGCATCGATATTGAGGGTTGTATTGCTAAGTTAAGCTTTCTGTGAATTCATGCCATGCCCACCATTTATGTCGTTACTTTCTGAGATAACATTCCAATCGGTGTTCGTTAAGATTCTTTTTAGTTTTCTGAAGTCTGCCTTTCGATAATCAAGAACTTTTTCATTACTTTCGACTTCGCTTGTCTTACTGATGTTAATACTGAAAGTAATCGCCCGGTGGTCACTGCTACTAAATTTGGATCCGACGTTAACGTTGCTGACAAGATTTTCGTTAGTTGTGAAAATAAGATCTAGAATATTTTCGTCTCTCGTTGGATGATCCACGTGTTGGTATAAAGCACTTTCTTGGAGATTTGAATAGAGAATGTGCCCCGAATGTGTTGTAAGCAAGGCGCCCCAACTAGTAACGGGAATATTAAAATCACCGAATAATACGCTTTCGTTCTGAGAACTAATTTCCGCTATTTGTTCATAGAGTTCTTCATCAATTGTATTTGTTTGAGCTGGAGGTCGATAAACAAGGCCAATTACTACTTTTTGAGAATGACGATTTAGTTGAACGAAAATTACATTACTGTTATCAGTTTCGTGCTTAGATACTACAAGGGGATGAAGGCAGGACTTTATATATAATAATACACCTCCTCCTACTCTTCGAAGTCTTTCTGACCTTAATAAGTTATACCCCGGTATCGCAAATTCAGCCAAAAAATCTCTATTTGTCGTATCTATCCATGACTCGGAAATTCCGATGATGTCGTATTGTTCTGAATAAACTAGTTCCTCTAAATCATGAAATTTGTTACGTATACTACGGGCATTAAAGTAACACGCTTTAATATCGGGATGGGTAGTTGGGGCTTTGCGGGAACTAGATTTTGGTGCTTTGTGCGAACGGACAATAACAACAACAACAACAATAACATAATACGAATAATATAATACATAACATAAGACCAATAAAAACAGCAAAATAGAGCAAAAAATAAATTGTGATTAAGATGTGCAAGAATAAGAGGAAAATGAGGTAAAAGTGGCAGAAGAGTTTGTGGCTGACGTAGCATATCGGATGGTGGTACACATGTCAGGTGCTTCTGTAGGCACACGTTGCTGAGACTTTGTTGGCTTATTCATGGCACGCTCAGTCCGCTGCAGCAAGGAACATGAGGCCGCGAGGGAGGCAGAGAAGGCAACGCTTGGTACACAGCAAGGCGAGAAAGGTGAAACTCCCGACGGATAAAAGGTCTTGCAAGAAGGAAGAATAAAGATTAAGTCAAGAGATATAGAAGAATGAAAAGCTTTCTTCACGGTGGTAATATTACAAGTAGGAACGTGAGATATAATAGTTTTTTACGAATGAAACTTAAATTGTCTGCAAAAAGGGGATTTACCTGCGTGGAATATTTCTGCATACATAGAAAATACCACTATTCCAAATTTCAGCAAAGTAGAAAAACAAATACGTCCACAACCACACACCCACACAAAAACATACACCCACACACAAAAACATACACACACACAAAAACACACACCCACACACAAAAACATACACCCACACACAAAAACACCCACCCACACAAAAACATACACCCACACACAAAAACATACACCCACACACAAAAACATACACCCACACACAAAAACATACACCCACACACAAAAACATACACCCACACACAAAAACATACACCCACACACAAAAACATACACCCACACAAAAACACACACCCACACACAAAAACACACACCCACACACAAAAACATACACCCACACACAAAAACATACACCCACACACAAAAACATACACCCACACACAAAAACATACCCCACACACAAAAACTACACCCACACACAAAAAAATACACCCCCACACAAAAACATACACCCACACACAAAAACATACACCCACACACAAAAACATACACCCAACACAAAAACATACACCCACACACAAAAACATACACCCACCACAAAAACATACACCCACACACAAAAACATACACCCACACACAAAAACATACACCCACACACAAAAACACACACCCACACAAAAACACACACCCACACAAAAACACACACCCACACACAAAAACACACACCCACACAAAAACATACACCCACACAAAAACAAACACCCACACAAAAAAAAACACCCACACAAAAACACACCAACACAAAAACACACACCCACACAAAAAAAAGCACGCAAGAGGAAAAAATATGCAAGACATGACCAGTTGACATGAAGCCCAGTGAATAAGTCGGCATGGCAAGTGGTAGTACACCCATCTTTTTTTTTTCTTTCACACGAAGCCGCAGTCCTAAAGTGTTTTTTCTTCTCCATGGCATACTATGGAACACAATGGACACACGTGCAACCCCAAAAATAGCCCAAGGCAACACACGCCATCGTATATATAGCAAACATTAACTACCCATCTCATTCGACGATAAAATACACAAGGGACTCGTAAAAAAAAATAACAGCCGGTGCAGATAAGATTTTCCCCTCCCCAAACACACTCCTAAATGCATGTATACCGTACCCTCATTTTCCTACACCTTCCCCCTGGCATGCTCCCTGTCCCCTGTGCATACTCCCCTCTTCCATGCGCCGTTCCATCCCCTTATGTTTTCCCCTCACAATATTTAACAACGTAGACAGCGTGCTACCCAAGGGCAACATGCAGACGGCTCCCTAATACACCTGTCATCACTACTTTATCAAAACTCTACTATGTTAGCCTAGAGCGATGGGAGCTTAGGAAAAATATATAATAGTAATGCCTGTTCACAGAGAGAAGAAGAGAGAGAGAGAGAGAGAGAGAGAGAGAGAGAGAGAGAGGGGAGAGAGAGAGAGAGAAAAGAGAGAGAGAGAGAGAGAGAGAGAGAGAGAAAAGAGAGAGAGAGAGAGAGAGAGAGAGAGGAGAGAGAGGGGAGAGAGAGAGGAGAGAGGGAGAGAGAGAGAGAGAGAGAGAGAGAGAAAAGAGAGAGAGAAAAGAGAGAGAGAGAGAGAGAGAGAAAAGAGAGAGAGAGAGAGGAGAGAGAGAGAGAAGAGAGAGAGAGAGAGAGAGAGAGAGAGAGAGAGAGAAAAAAAAAATAATAAAGAGAGAGAGAGAACAAGGAAGGCCACAAGGGAAAAATGTAAAAAAGAATGAAAAATGGTATGGAAAAAATGAAGTGTGAGCAAGAGAAAGTAAGAGAGGAAAATACCAGAAGGACAATGAAAGGAAAGCACACGTATCAGAGGGTGTTGAATCGTGCAAGATATATTGCTTCATAAACTTAAGAGAAACAGTAAATAAAGGGAACAAGTGGAAGGTTGAGATAAAAAGAGGCAGACAAAAAAAAAGAGAAGAGAGGGAGAGATGCATAATTGAAAATGAAAAAAAAAATAGACGAAGCAGAAATACGAGAGATTCCATTCTTTCTCTGACAATCTAGGGAGACATGAAAAAAGAAATGAAATGGAGTGAAAAAGAAAGATATAAAAAATGAGAGAGAGGGACAGAGATAGAAGAGAGAGAGAGAGAGAGAGAGAGAGAGAGAGAGAGAGAGAGAGAGAGAGAGAGAGAGAGAGAGCCACACCTAAGAAAATAAAGGATCATGTTAACCGTGGGCAAAGGTTTCAGTTTCGTTGTATAGTAATTAAATTCACCCTCTGTGGGAGCAAATAAATCAAACTCGGCAAGTGCAAGGAATAAACGGAAGTGCAGAAGAGAGAGAGAGAGAGAGAGAGAGAGAGAGAGAGAGAGAGAGGGGAGAGAGAGAGAGAGAGAGAGAGAGAGAGAGAGAGAGAGAGAGAGAGAGAGCATGTCTGTCATCCTCGCTGTGCTGTACACCGCTGGGTCGCTGAGGGCCCATGAAGGGATTTCAGAGTGAGTGCGGCTGAATCTCCAGCATTCACGACATTTGACACTTTACGGCTTTGCAACACACAGTAGCTAGTCCACACTAAGAGGATAGCGCTGAATTATGTACCTTATTTAAGTGGATACTTTTATATCTATCCTTCTCTTTTAAATGCTGGTGCTACAACAAATGTCACTTCCTGTCAATATTACTGTTTCTGTTGCTCTTACTAATTTTACAACTTCTACCAAACGTGTAAATCTGACTATTGGAATTAAAGAGGTGTGTGTGTGTGTGTGTGTGTGTGTGTGTGGGTGGGTGGGTGGGTGGGTGGGGGGGGGTGGGGGGGTGTGGGGGTGTGTGGGTGTGTGTGGGTTGGTGTGTGGTGTGTGTGGGTGGTGTTGTGTGTGTGTGTGTGGGTGTGTGGTGTGTGTTTTTGTGTGTGGGTGTGTGTGTGTGTGTGTGGTGTGTGTGTTGTGTTTTTATAGGAATTTGGGGGGTTAAAGGGAATAAGACACTTTTTTTTTTTTTAGCGCCTTATGTAATTTTCCTTCTATAGGTTTAAACTGCAGTTATGACGTGAAATGAAACGGTATTTTTAGTCCAGGGTAGATCCCGAGTGCTGCCCTTTCAATGTGCTGCTGGATTGCGTGGGATAAGTATGGGAGAGTTTAGAGGCCGCTGCTCGACTCCCTGGGAAAGTATCATGAGTGTAGAACGTGTACGCTACGGCAATTCAGACAAAAAAAATGTATATATATAAGATAAATCTGGTTTTTGAGGAGAGAGAAAAGAAAGAATATTAAGGTATAAAGAACATAAGTGTAATGAAAAAGGAAATGAAAAAGAATTATGATACGAAAAGACGGAGAGAATATAAACGAGATAATGGGTAATAAAGAACGGGAGAAAAGAAATGGGATATACTAAGACAAGGGAAATTGAAAAGGTAGGAAATGATGATGAACAAGGAAGAAAATATAAAATGAAAGAGAAAATCATGATGAAAGTTAAGGAAAGAAACAAGAATAGCAGGATGAAAAGGTAAATAAGAGTAGAGACACGAGGCAAGGAATAACATAGAATTATAAATGAATACCAATATCTCCTACAAATGGAAAGGCTGACACACACACACACACACACACACACACACACACACACACACACACACACACAACACACACCACACCACACACACACACAACACACACACACACAAACAGACACACCGGGGCCCCAAAAGACAGACACACACACACACAACACAACACACATCCATATAAGAGCAGGGTGGTCGTGTAGACTTTTGCGGGGCCCTGAGGGAAACAAAAGGCCGTTCATTTTTCGGTCTCGGGGTATTCTTCTCCAAATTTAAAGGGACGACTCGAGGCTTAAGCGGCAACTCCCTAATCTGACGCAAATGACAAAATCCCTAAATTACTTTTTCCCTTAACGACCCTTTTGTTACCATTAGGCGGCGATCTGAGACACCAGTGAAAAAATATATTTAGATAGAGAAATAGAAAGAGAGAGAGGAGAGAGAGAGAGAGAGAGAGAGAGAGAGAGAGAGAGAGAGAGAGAAAAAGGAGAGGAGAAGAGAGAGAGAGAGAGAGGAGAGAGAAGAGAGAGAGAGAGAGAAAAAAAAAAGAGAGAAAGAGAGAGAAAGAAAGAGAGAGTCATCTAACATTCAAGTCCTTGCAATCACCACATCGATCGACATCAAAAATATATCGCATACCAAAAAATACTATTGTAGTTCTGAAAGTTCTGGTGATATTCCATTACCTTCCGTCTCTCCGGGATACAATTGTTGAACACCATGCAAAAGTTTTGCAATATTTTTAAGTAAAAATCGTCCTGTCCCTTTGGGTTTGTTTGTGTTTTTTT
>JACEEZ010003695.1:0-33553 GCA_016584305.1 Chionoecetes opilio | reverse complement strand
AAAGTCATAAACAGCTAATTTAGCGGTTTAAGTAATTTGATAGCTACTTGATATACAATACTAATTGACTTATGCTGATTGTTAATACTACTCTTACTCTTTATTTAATACGTATTACAGACTATAAATTCAACGTTATATCATAAAACCTCATTTATATGCTATTATGAGCTATTATAGTGCAAAATTAAAAGAATTACCTATGTAAACACTAATACGAAAATACAATATCAGAAACCTACATTTTAGGTTTATAGGCAATATAGATATAAAACTACTTTATATATACAATAACGACATTACAAGAACTATGAAAAACGCTTGCAATATTCCGTTAATACAATAAATAACCTCTTACTCTTCTATTTAATAGCTTAATGTATGTAAGTACTTATAGTGCAAATAATTCTAAAAAAGAGGATTTTATACTTCAATTGTAGAACAGCTATATATCACGATAACTAGCAAAATATTGAAAACACGTTATGTTATAGCAATATAATAACTAAAACTACTTGTATATATACAATAACGCTACAGTTTACAAGAAACTATGAAAAACGCTTGCAATATACCGTTATATCACAATAAATAACCTCTTACTCTTCTATTTAATAGCTTAATGTAATGTAAGCTACTTATAGGTGCAAATTATTCTAAAAAGAGGATTTTATACTTCAATTTGTAGGAAAACAGCTATATATCACCGATAAATAGCTAAAATCATTGAAAACACTAACTTTTATGGGTTTATAGCAATATAATAACTAAAACTACTTGTATATATACAATAACGCTACAGTTTACAAGAAACTATGAAAAACGCTTGCAATATACCGTTATATCACAATAAATAACCTCTTACTCTTCTATTTAATAGCTTAATGTAATGTAAGCTACTTATAGGTGCAAATTATTCTAAAAAGAGGATTTTATACTTCAATTTGTAGGAAAACAGCTATATATCACTGATAACTAGCTAAAATCATTGAAAACACTAATTTTATGGGTTTATAGCAATATAATAACTAAAACTACTTGTATATATACAATAACGCTACAGTTTAGAAGAAACTATGAAAAACGCTTGCAATATACCGTTATATCACAATAAATAACCTCTTACTCTTCTATTTAATAGTTTAATGTAATGAAAGCTATTTATGGGTACAATTATTCTAAATGGGGATTTTATTCTTCAATTTGTAGGAAAACAGCTTTATTCACCGATAAAAGTAATTCTTGAAAACACATTTTTTAAAAGGGTTTTTATACAATATGATAAGTAAACTATTTTTATAACAAAAAACGCTACATTACAAGAAACTATAAAAAACGTTGAAATATACCGTTTATCCAAAAAAAACCCTTTACTTTTCTTTTATTAGCTTAATGTAAGGTAGCTATTATGGGTCCAACTATTCAAAAAAAAGAATTGTTACTTCAATTTGTGGGAAACAGCTATATTCCCCGAAACTAGCTAAAATATTGAAAAAACATTTTGGGGGTTAAAGTTATCATAAGGAAAATTCCCTTCTTTTAATGAAAAAACCTAAAATTTAAAAGAAACTATGAAAAACACTAAAATATCAATTGTATCAAAAATAAGTCTCAAACCCCTATTAAAAGCTTACAGTAGTTTAAAAAGAAATTTCTAACAAAAAACAACTTAATTTTCCACATTTTGATTTCTCTTCAAAAAACGGGCTGAATAATTAAATTTTCGACATTTTTTAGCCCTTAAAAAATATATAAAACATTAAAAAAAAACGTTGTTTTTAAGAATAAAATTGATACAAAATTACATAAAAAATACATATTTTAAGCTATAATATTGTAAAATTGTTTGTAAAAGTGCTGAATAATTAAAATTTGACATTTTTTAGGCTTTCAAAAATCATAAAACCTTGAAAAAAACTTTTTTTTTAAGATTAAAATTGATACTAATTTCATGAAAAAACATATTTTTTAGCTCAAAATTGTAAAATAAGTTTGAAAAAAGTGCTGAATAATGAAAAATTTGGGACATTATTTAGCATTTCAAAAAAAATTTTTAAAATTCTTGAAAAAACATTGTTTTTAAGTTTAAAAATTATATCTAAATTTCATGAAAAACAATTTTTAGTTTTAAAATTTTGTAAAATTAGTTGAGAAAATAAAAAAACGCTAAAAATAGCACAGAATAAAAAAAATTACTTCAATTTGTGAAAAAACCCTCTTCATGATAACTAGCTAGAATCTTTGAAAACCTACATTTTAGGGGTTTTATAGCAATATTTTTAGAAAAATACTTTTATATATACAATAACGCTACAGTTTACAAGAAACTATGAAAAACGCTTGGGGCAATAACTTTATATCACAAAAAATAACCTCTTACTCTTCTATTTAAAGTTTAAATTTTAAGTAAGCTACTTTGGTGCAAATTATTCTAAAAAATTTTATCATAAATTTGTAGGAAAACTGCATATATCACTGAGAGCTAAATTTGAAAAACTACTTTTTAAAGGGTTTTATAGCAATATAATAAGAAAAAAAACTACTTGTATATATACAAAAAACCTACAGTTTAGAAGAAACTATGAAAACGCTTGCAAATCCCGTAACCAAAATAAATAACCTTTTCTCTTCTATTTAATAGCTTAATGTAATTTAAGTACTTAAGGTGCAAATTATTCTAAAAGACGATTTTACACTTAAATTTGTGGGAAAAACAGCTATTTATCCCCGAAAAAGATATCTTTGAAAACCTACATTTTATGTTTTTATGAAATAGATAAGTAAAACTATTTTATATATACAAACGCTACGTTTACAAAACTATGAAAATGCTTGCAATATCCCGTTATATCACAAAAAAAAACCTCTTACTCTTCTATTTAATACTTAATGTAATGAAAGCTACTTTGGTGCAAATTTTTAAAAAGAGGATTTTTACTTAAATTTGTAGGAAAACGCTATATACACTGATAACTACTAAAATAATTGAAAACACTAATTTTTTGGGGGTTTTTTTAGCAATATAATAAGTAAAATACTTGTTATATACAATAACGCTCAGTTTAGAAAAAAACTAAAAAAACGTTTGAAATATACCATTATACACAATAAAACCTCTTACTTTTTCTATTTAATAGCTTAATGAAGAAAGCTACTTATAGGGGAAAATTATTCTAAAAAGAGGATTTTATACTTCAATTTGTAGGAAAAAGCTTATATCACTAAAACTACAAAAATCTTTGAAAACACTACTTTTTTGGGGGTTTATAGCAATATAATAACTAAAACATTTGTATTTAAAAAACGCTACAGTTTAAAAAAAAACTATAAAAACGCTTGCAATATCCCTTTATATCACAATAAATAACCTTCTCTTCTATTTAATCTTAAGAAATGAAAACTACTAATGGGTGCAAATTTTCTAAAAAAAGGATTTTATACTTAAATTTTGTGGAAAAAATACTATATATCACCGATAAATAGCTAATACTTTGAAAACACTACATTTTGGGTTTTATAGAAATATGATAGAAAAACTACTTGTTATATACAATAACCACATTTTTACAAGAAACTATAAAAACGTTTGCAATTACCGTTTATGAAATAAATACCCCTTACTCTTCTTTTTATTAGTTTAAATGTAATGTATACTTATGGGTCCAAATTATTCAAAAAAAAGGATTGTATATTTAAATTTTGTAGGAAAACAGTTATATATCACCAATTACTAGCTAAATCTTGGAAAAGAACCATTTTGGGGATATAAAGATTATCAAAAAGGAAAAAAAAATTCCCTTCTTTTAAATGATATAACCTATAATTAAGAAGAAACTATAAAAAACACGTATAATATAAAACTGTACCCAAAATATAGAGTCTCAAACTCCTATTATAAGCTTACAGTATTTATAAAATAGCCATTTCTAACGAATTATTAAAATAATTCCACATTTTGATTCATCTATCAAAAAAAGGGCGAATAATGTCAATTTTGACATTTTTTACACTTACAAAAATCATTAAAACACATTGAAAAAACTTGTTTCTAAGATTCAAATATGATACATTATTTTATGAAAATACACATTTTAAGCTCATAATATTGTAAAATATAGGTTTTAAATAGTGCAATATTTAAATATCTAATCGACATTTTTTAGGCTTTCAAATTAATTTAATAAAACTTGGAAAAACGTTGTTTTTAAGATTAAAATTGATACCTAAATTTCATGAAAAATCCATATTTTTAGCTCATAATTGTAAAATATAGTTGTAAAAGTGCTGCATAATGTAAAATTCGACATTTTAACATTTTCAAAAATACATTAAAATTCTTGAAAAAAACATTGTTTTTAAGATTAAAATTGATATCTAAATTTCATGAAAAATACATATTTTTAGCTATTAATTTGTAAAATATAGTTGTAGCAAATAAAAACTATTTAGCTACAGATATTAAAGAAATATACTTCCATTTGTAGTAAAAAACCACTCTTTCACTGATATTAGCTAAAATCATTGAAACACTACATTTTATGGGTTTAGTAAATGATAAGTAAAACTACTTGTATATATACAATAACTACAGTTTACAAGAAACTATGAAAACGCTTGCAATATACCTTTTATCACAATAAAAACCTCTTACTCTTCTATTTAATAGCGTAATGTAATGTAGCTACTTATAGGTGCAAATTATTCTAAAAAGAGGATTTTATACTTCATTTGTAGGAAACAGCTATATATCACTGATACTAGCTAAAATAATTGAAAAACACTACATTTATGGGTTATAGCAATATATAAGTAAAATACTTGTATATATACAATAACGCTACAGTTTAGAAGAAACTATGAAAAAACGCTTGCAATTACCGTTATATCACAATAAATAACCTGTTATTCTTTATATTATAGCTTAATGTAATGTAGCTACTTATAGGTCAAATTATTCTAAAAAGAGAGGATTTATAACTTCAATTTGTAGGAAAACAGCTATATATCACTGAGAACCTACTAAAATCATTGAAAACACTACATTTTATGGGTTTATGCAATATAATAAGTAAAACTACTTGTATTATACAATAAGCTACAGTTTAGAAGAAACTAAGAAAACGCTTGCAATATACGTTTAATTCACAATAAATCACCTTTATCTTCTATTTTAATAGCTTAATGTATAGAGCTACTTTAGGTGCAAATATTCTAAAAGAGGATTTTAATACTTCAATTTTAGGAAAACATATATATCACCGATAATTAGCTAATATCATTGAAAACTACATTTATGGGTTTAATAGAATATGATAAGTAAACTACTTGTATATATACAATAACGCTACAGTTTACAAGAAACTATAAAACGCTGCAATTATAACCGTTATATCACAATAAAAACCCTCTTACTCTTCTATTTATTAGCTTAATGTAATGTAAGCAACTTATAGGTCCAAATTATTCTAAAAAAGGTTGTATACTTCAATTTTAGGAAAACAGCTATATATCAACCGATAACTAGCCTAAATCATGAAAGAACACATTTGTGGGTATAAAGCATTATCATAAGGTAAATTCCTTCTATTAATGATAAACATACAATTAAGAAAAACTATGAAAAACACGTATAAAAAATTATCACAATATAGAGTCTCAAACTCCTATTATAAGCTTACAGTAAGTTTAAAATAGCAATTTCTAACGAAAACAACTATAATTCCACATTTTGAATTTCTCATATCAAAAAAGGGCTGAATATGTCATTTTCGACATTTTTTAAGCCCTCAAAAATACATTAAAACACTTGAAAAAACGTTGTTTTTAAAATAAAATTGAACATAAATTTACATGAAAAATAATATTTTAAGCTCTAATATTGTAAAATAAGTTGTAAAAGTGCTGAATAATGTCAAATTTCTAAATTTTTAGGCTTTCAAAATACATAAAAACACTTAAAAAACGTTTTTTTAAGATTAAAATTGATACCATAAATCTGTACAATGAAAAATAATAATTTTTAGCTCATCACATTGTAAAATATAGTTGTGTAAAGTGCTGAATAATGTAAAATTTGGACATTATTTAGCATTTCAAAAATACATTAAAATTCTTGAAAAAACATTGTTTTAAGATTAAAATATATTTAAATTTCATGAAAAATCACTATTTTAACTATTAATTTTGTAAAATATAAGTTGTTACAATATAAAAAGCTATATAGCTACAGATATAAAGAATATACTTCAATTTGTAGAAAAAAACCACCTTCACTGAATGACCTATTCTAGCTAAAAATCATTGAAAACACTACATTTTATGGGTTTATAGCAATATGATAGTAAAACTACTTGTATATACAATAACGCTACAGTTTACAAAAACTATGAAAAACGCTTGCAAGCAATATACCGTTATATCACAATAAATAACCTCTTACTCTTCTATTTAATAGCTTTATGTAATGTAAGCTACTTATAGGTGCAAATTATTCAAAAAGAGGATTTTATACTTCAATTTAGTGAAAACCGCTATATATCACTGATAACTACAAAATCATTGAAAACACTACATTTTATAGGTTTATAGCAATATAATAAGTAAAACTACTTGTATATATACAAAACGCTACAGTTTAGAAAAACTATGAAAACGCTTGCAATAATACCGTTATATCACAATTAATAACCTCTTACTCTTCTATTTAATAGCTTAATGTAATGTAAGCTATTTATAGGTCAAATTATTAAAAGAGGATTTTACACTTCAATTTGTAGGAAAACAGCTATATATCACCGATAAATAGCTATATCATTGAAAACACTACATTTTATGGTTTATAGCAATATGATAAGTAAAACTACTTGTATATAATAACGCTACATTTACAAGAAACTTATAAAATTGCAATAACCGTTATATCCATTAAAACCTTTGTTAATGACCTCTAATGTTAAATTGTTCTAAAAAAAGGATTTTGATACTTCAATTTATAGGAAAATATGCTATAATTCACCGATAACTAGCTATATCATTGAAAACACTACATTTATGAGTTTATAGCATATGATAAGGTAAAACTACTTGAATATATACAATAACGCTACAGTTTACAAAAAAAAAAAAAAAAAAAAAAAAAAAAAGGGGGGGTAAGCTACTTATAGGGGCAAATTATTCTAAAAAGAGGATTTTATACTTCAATTTGTAGGAAAACAGCTATATATCACCGATAAATAGCTAATATCATTGAAAACACTACATTTATGGGTTTATAGCAATATGAATAAGTAAAACTACTTGTATATATACAATAAACGCTACAGTTTTACAAGAAACTATGAAAAATGCTTGCAATATACCGTTATATCACAATAAATACCCTCTTACTCTTCTGTTTATTAGCTTAATGTAATGTAAGCTACTTATAGGTCCAAATTATTCTAAAAAAAGGATTGTATACTTCAATTTGTAGGAAAACAGCTATATATCACCAATTACTAGCTAAAATCATTGAAAAGAACACATTTTGTGGATATAAAGCATTATCATAAGGTAAATTCCTTCTATTAATGATATAACACTATAATTAAGAAGAAACTATGAAAAACACGAATAATATACAACTGTATCACAATATAGAGTCTCAAACTTCTATTATAAGCTTACAGTATTTTAAAATAGCAATTTCTAACGAAAACAAATATAATTCCACATTTTGAATTTCTCTATCAAAAAAAGGGCTGAATAATGTCAATTTTCGACATTTTTTAGCCCTTCAAAAATACATTAAAACACTTGAAAAAACCTTGTTTCTAAGATTAAAATTGATACATTATGTTCATGAAAAATACACATTTTAAGCTCATAATATTGTAAAATATAGTTGTGTAAAAGTGCTGAATAATATCAAATTTCGACATCTTTTAGGCTTTCAAAAATACATTAAAATACTTGGAAAAACGTTGTTTTTAAGATTAAAATTGATACCTAAATTTCATGAAAAATCCATATTTTTAGCTCATAACATTGTAAAATATAGTTGTGTAAAAGTGCTGCATAATGTAAAATTTCGACATTATTTAACATTTCAAAAATACATTAAAATTCTTGAAAAAAACATTGTTTTTTAAGATTAAATTGCTATCTAAATTCATGAAAAATACATATTTTTAGCTATTAATTTTGTAAAATATAGTTGTAGCATATATAAAAAGCTATTTAGCTACAGATATAAAGAAATATACTTTCCATTGTAGTAAAAAACCACTCTTCACTGATAATTAGCTAAAATCTTGAAAACACTACATTTTATGGGTTTATAGTAATATGATAAGTAAAACTACTTGTATATATACAATAACATTACAGTTTACAAAGAAACTATGAAAAACGCTTGCAATTACGTTATATCACAATAAATAACCTCTTACTCTTCTATTTAATAGCGTAATGTAATGAGCTACTTATAGGTGCAAATTATTCTAAAAAGAGGATTTTATACTTTCAATTTGTAGGAAAACAGCTATATATCACTGATAACTAGCTAAAATAATTGAAAACACTACATTTTATGGGTTTATAGCAATATAATAAGTAAAACTACTTGTATATATACAATAACGCTACAGTTTAGAAGAAACTATGAAAAACGCTAGCAATATACCGTTATATCACAATAAATAACCTGTTATTCTTTTATTTAATAGCTTAATGTAATGTAAGCTACTTATAGGTGCAAATTATTCTAAAAAAGGTATTTTATACTTCAATTTGTAGGAAACAGCTATATATCACTGATACCTAGCTAAAATCATTGAAAACACTACATTTTATGGGTTTATGGCAATATAATAAGTAAAACTACTTGTATATATACAATAACGCTACAGTTTAGAAGAAACTAAGAAAAACGCTTGCAATATACCGTTATATCACAATAAATAACCTCTTAATCTTCTATTTAATAGCTTAATGTAATGTAAGCTACTTATAGGTGCAAATTATTCTAAAAAAAGGATTGTATACTTCAATTTGTAGGAAAACAGCTATATATCACCGATAACTAGCTAAAAATCATTGAAAAGAACACTTTTGGGGTATAAAGCATTATCATAAGGTAAATTCCTTCTATTAATGATATAACACTACAATTAAGAAGAAACTATGAAAAACACGTATATATACAATTCTATCACAATATAGAGTCTCAAACTCCTATATAAGCTTACAGTAGTTTAAAATAGCAATTTCTAACGAAAAAACTATAATTCCACATTTTGAATTTCTCTATCAAAAAAAGGGCTGAATAATGTCAATTTTCGACATTTTTTAGCCCTTCAAAAATACATTAAAACACTTGAAAAAACGTTGTTTTTAGAAAATAAAATTGATACATAAATTACATGAAAAATACATATTTTAAGCTCATAATATTGTAAAATATAGTTGTGTAAAAGTGCTGAATATGTCAAAATTTCGACATTTTTTAGGCTTTCAAAAATACATAAAAACACTTGAAAAAACGTTGTTTTTAAGATTAAAATTGATACCTAAAACTTCATGAAAATAAATATTTTTAGCTCATAACATTGTAAAATATAGTTGTGTAAAAGTGCTGAATAATGTAAATTTGGACATTATTAGCATTTCAAAAATACATTAAATCTGAAAAAACATGTTTTTAGATTAATTTAAAATTCTGAAAATATATTATTTATTGTAATAGTTGTACAAATATAAGCATATAGCTACAGATATAAGAATATACTCATTGTAAAAACCACTTCCTGATACCTAGTAAATCATTGAACACTCTTTGGTTATAGAATATTATAAACTTGAAAAATACGTTAGATATAGTTAGCATTACGTGATAATGATATCTAATTCATCATATTTACTATTAATTTGTAAATATATTTAGCATATAAAGCTATTAGCTACAGAATAAGAATTATCATTTAGAAAAACCACTCTTCACTGAAATTAGCTAAATCTTGAAAACACTACATTTAGGGTTATGTATATGATAGTAAAACTACTTGAATATACAATAACGCTACAGTTTACAAGAAACTATGAAAACCTTGAATATCGTTATATAATAATACTCCTACTTCATTTAATAGCGTATGTAATGTAAGATATAGGTGCAAATTATTCTAAAAAAGGATTTTACACTTCAATTTGTAGAAAACAGCTATATTCACCGATAAATAGCAAATATCATTGAAAACACTACATTTATGGGTTTATAGCAATATGATAAGTAAAACTACTTGTATATATACAATAACGCTACAGTTTACAAGAAACTATGAAAAAGCTTGCATATACCGTTATATCACAATAAAAAACCTCTTACTTTCTATTTAATAGCTTAATGTAATGAAAGCTACTATAGGTGCAAATTATTCTAAAGGAGGATTTATACTTCAATTTGTAGGAAAACAGCTATATATCACTGATAACTAGCTAAAATATTGAAAACAGTACATTTTATGGGTTTATAGCAATATATAAGTAAAACTACTTGTATATATACAATAACGCTACAGTTTAGAAGAAACTATGAATAACGCTTGCAATATACCGTTATATCACAATAAATAACCTCTTACTCTTCTATTTAATAGCTTAATGTAATGTAAGCTACTTATAGGTGTAAATTATTCTAAAAAGAGTATTTTATACTTCAATTTGTAGGAAAACAGCTATATATCACTGATAACTAGCTAAAATCATTGAAAACACTACATTTTATGGGTTTATAGCAATATAATAAGTAAAACTACTTGTATATATACAATAACGCTACAGTTTAGAAGAAACTATGAAAAACGCTTGCAATATACCGTTATATCACAATAAATAACCTCTCACTCTTCTATTTAATAGCTTAATGTAATGTAAGCTACTTATAGGTGCAAATTATTCTAAAAGAGGATTTTATACTTCAATTTGTAGGAAAACAGCTTATATCACCGATAAATAGCTATAATCATTGAAAACACACATTTTATGGGTTTATAGCAATATGATAAGTAAAACTACTTGTATATATACAATAACGCTACAGTTTACAAGAAACTATGAAAAACGCTTGCAATATACCGTTATATCACAATAAATAACCTCTTACTCTTCTATTTAATAGCTTAATGTAATGTAAGCTACTTATAGCTGCAAATTATTCTAAAAAGAGGATTTTATACTTCAATTTGTAGGAAAACAGCTATATATCACTGATAACTAGCTAAAATCATTGAAAACACTACATTTTATGGGTTTATAGCAATATGATAAGTAAAACTATTTGTATATATACAATAACGCTACAGTTTACAAGAAACTATGAAAAACGCTTGCAATATACCGTTATATCACAATAAATAACCTCTTACTCTTCTATTTATTAGCTTAATGTAATGTAAGCTACTTATAGGTCCAAATTATTCTAAAAAAAGGATTGTATATTTCAATTTGTAGGAAAACAGCTATATATCACCGATAAACTAGCTAAAATCATTGAAAAGAACACATTTTGTGGGTATAAAGCATTATCATAAGGTAAATTCCTTCTATTAATGATATAACACTACAATTAAGAAGAAACTATGAAAAACACGTATAAATACAATTGTATCACAATATAGAGTCAAACTCCTATATAAGCTACAGTAGTTTAAAATAGCAATTCTAACGAAAACAACTATAATTCCACATTTTGAATTTCTCTATCAAAAAACGGGCTGAATAATATCAATTTCCGACATTTTTTAGCCCTTCAAAAATATATTAAAAACATTGAAAAAACGTTGTTTTAAGAATAAAATGATACATAAATTACATGAAAAATACATATTTTAAGCTCATAATATTGTAAAATATAGTTGTGTAAAAGTGCTGAATAATGTCAAATTTCGACATTTTTTAGGCTTTCAAAAATACATAAAAACACTTGTAAAAACGTTGTTTTTAAGATTAAAATTGATACCTAAATTTCATGAAAAATACATATTTTTAGCTCATAACATTGTAAAATATAGTTGTGTAAAAGTGCTGAATAATGTAAAATTTGGACATTATTTAGCATTTCAAAAATACATTAAAATTCTTGAAAAAACATTGTTTTTAAGATTAAAATTGATATCTAAATTTCATGAAAAATACATATTTTTAGCTATTAATTTTGTAAAATATAGTTGTAGCAAATATAAAACGCTATATAGCTACAGATATAAAGAAATATACTTCAATTTGTAGAAAAAAACCACTCTTCACTGATAACTAGCTAGAATCATTGAAAACACTACATTTTATGGGTTTATAGCAATATGATTAGTAAAACTACTTGTATATATACAATAACGCTACAGTTTACAAGAAACTATGAAAAACGCTTGCAGGCAATATACCGTTATATCACAATAAATAACCTCTTACTCTTCTATTTAATAGCTTAATGTAATGTAAGCTACTTATAGGTGCAAATTATTCTAAAAAGAGGATTTTATACTTCAATTTGTAGGAAAACTGCTATATATCACTGATGAGCTAAAATCATTGAAAACACTACATTTTATAGGTTTATAGCAATATAATAAGTAAAACTACTTGTATATATACAATAACGCTACAGTTTAGAGGAAACTATGAAAAACGCTTGCAATATACCGTTATATCACAATAAATAACCTCTTACTCTTCAATTTAATAGCTTAATGTAATGTAAGCTACTTATAGGTGCAAATTATTCTGAAAAGAGGATTTTATACTTCAATTTGTAGGAAAACAGCTATATATCACCGATAAATAGCTAATATCATTGAAAACAACTACATTTTTGGGTTTATAGCAAGTGATAAGTAAAAAACTACTTGTATATATACAATAACGCTACAGTTTACAAGAAACTATGAAAAACGCTTGCAATATACCGTTATATCACAATAAAAACCCTCTTACTCTTCTATTTATTAGCTTAATGTAAGGTAAGCTACTTATAGGTCCAAAGTATTCTAAAAAAGGATTTGTATACTTCAATTTGTAGGAAAACAGCTATATATCACCGATAACTAGCTAAAATCATTGAAAGAACACATTTTGTGGGTATAAAGCATTATCATAAGGTAAATTCCTTCTATTAATGATATAACACTACAATTAAAAGAAACTATGAAAAACACGTATAATATACAATTGTAACACAATAATAGAGTCTCAAACTCCTATTATAAGCTTACAGTAGTCTAAAATGGCAATTTCTAACGAAAACAACATAATCACATTTGAATTTCTCTATCAAAAAAAGGCTGAATAATGTCAATTTTCGACATTTATAGCCCTTCAAAAATACATTAAAACACTTGAAAAAACGTTGTTTATAAGAATAAAATTGATACATAAATTACATGAAAATGGCATATTTTAAGCTCATAATATTGTAAAATATAGTGTGTAAAAAGTGCTGAATAATATAAAATTTCGACATATTTAGCATTTCAAAATACATAAAATTCTTGAAAAAACATTGTTTTAAGATTAAAATTGATATCTAAATTTCTTGAAAAAATACATATTTTAGCTATTAATTTGTAAAATATAGTTGTAGCAAATATAAAAAGCTATATAGCTACAGATATAAAGAAATATACTTCAATTTGCAGAAAAAACCCTACTCTTCACTGATAACTAGCTAAAATCATTGAAAACACTACATTTATGGGTTTATAGCAATATGATAAGTAAAAACTACTTGTATATATACAATAACGCTACAGTTTACAAGAGAAACTATGAAAAACGCTGCAAGCAATATACCGTTATATCACAATAAATAACCTCTTATTCTTCTATTTAATAGCTTAATGTAATGTAAGCTACTTATAGGTGCAAATTATTCTAAAAAGCGGATTTATACTTCAATTGTAGGAAAACAGCTATATATCACTGATAACTAGCTAAAATCATTGAAAACACTACATTTTATGGGTTTATAGCAATATAATAAGTAAAAACTACTTGTATATATACAATAACGCTACAGTTTAGAAGAAACTATGAAAAAACGCTTGCAATATACCGTATACCACAATAAATAACCTCTTACTTTCTATTTAATAGCTTAATGTAATGTAAGCTACTTTATAGGTGCAAATTATTCTAAAAAGAGGATTTATACTTCAATTTGTAGGAAAAACAGCTGTATATCTCCGATAAATAGCTGAAATCATTGAAAACACTACATTTTATGGGTTATAGCAATATGATAAGTAAAACTACTTGTATATATACAATAACGCTACAGTTTACAAGAAACTATGAAAACGCTTGCAATATACCGCTATATCACAATAAATAAGCTCTTACTATTCTATTTAATAGCTTAATGTAATGTACGCTACTTATAGGTGCAAACTTATTCTAAAAAGAGGATTTATACTTCAATTTGTAGGAAAACAGCTATATATCACTGATAACTAGCTAAAATCATTGAAAAACACTAATTTTATGGGTTTATAGCAATATAATAACTAAAACTACCTGTAATATATCAATAACGCTACAGTTTAGAAGAAACTATGAAAAAACGCTTGCAATATACCGTTATATCACAATAAATAACCTCTTACTCTTCTCTTTAATAGCTTAATGTAATGTAAGCTACTAATAGGTGCAAATGTTCTAAAAAGAGGATTTTATACTTCAATTTATAGAAATAGCTATATATCACGATAATAGCTAATATCATTGAAAACACTACATTTTAGGGTTATAGCAATATGATAAGTAAAACTACTTGTATATATACAAAACGCTACAGTTACAAGAAACTATGAAAAACGCTTGCAATATACGTTATATCACAATAAATACCCTCTTACTCTTCTGTTTATTAGCTAATGTAATGTAAGCTACTTATAGTCCAAATCTATTCTAAAAAAAGGATTGTATACTTCAATTGTAGGAAAACAGCTATATATCCCAATAATAGCTAAAATCATTGAAAAGTACATATTTTGTGGATATAAAGCATTATCATAAGGTAAATCCTCTATTAATGATATAACACTACAATTAAGAAGAAACTATGAAAAACACGTAAAATATACAATTGTATCACAATATAGTGTCGCAAACTCCTATTATAAGCTTACAGTAGTTAAGATAGCAATTCTACGAAAACAACTATAATCCACATTGAATTTCTCTATCAAAAAAAAAGTGAATAATGTCAATTTTCGACATTTTTAGCCCTTCAAAAATACATTAAAACACTTGAAAAACTTTTTCTAAGATTAAAATTGATACATTATTTTCAGAAAAATACATATTTAAGCTCATAATATTGTAAAATATAGTTTTTAAAAGTGCTGAATAATGTCAAATTTCGACATTTTTAGGCTTCAAAAATACATTAATATACTTGGATAACGTTGTTTTAAGATTAAAATTGATACCTAAATTTCATGAAAAATACATATTTATAGCTCATAACATTGTAAAATATAGTTGTGTAAAGTGCTGCATAATGTAAAATTTCGACATTATTAACATTTAAAAAATACATTAAAATTCTTGAAAAAAATTGTTTTTAAGATTAAAATTGATATCTAAATTTCATGAAAAATAACATATTTTTGCTATTAATTTGTAAAATATAGTTGTAGCAAATATAAAAAAGCTATTTAGCTACAGATATAAAGAAATATACTTCAATTTGTAGTAAAAACCACTCTTCATGATAACTAGCTAAAATCATTGAAAAACACTACATTTTATGGGTTTATAGCAATATGATAAGTAAAACTACTTGTATATATACAATAACGCTACAGTTTACAAGAAACTATGAAAAACGCTTGCAATATACCGTTATATCACAATAAATAACCTCTTACTCATCTATTTAATAGCTTAATGTAATGTAAGCTACTTATAGGTGCAAATTATTCTAAAAAGAGGATTTTATACTTCAATTTGTAGGAAAACAGCTATATATCACCGATAAATAGCTAATATCATTGAAAACACTACATTTTATGGGTTTATAGCAATATGATGAGTAAAACTACTTGTATATATACAATAACGCTACAGTTTACAAGACACTATGAAAAAATGCTTGCAATATACCGTATATCACAATAAAAAACCTCTTATCTTCTATTAATAGCTAATGTAATGTAAGCTACTTATAGGTGAAATTATTCTAAAAAGAGCCTTTTATACTCAATTGCAGGAAAACAGCTTTATATCACCGATAAATAGCTAATATCATTGAAAACACTACATTTAAGGGTTTATAGCAATGTGATAAGTAAAAACACTTGTATATATACAATAACGCTACAGTTTACAAGAAACTATGAAAAACGCTTGCAATATACCGTTAATCACAATAAAAACCCTCTTACTCTTCTATTATTAGCTTAATGAATGTAAACTGCTATAGGTCCAAATTATTCTAAAAAAAGGATATATACTTCAATTTGTAGGAAAACAGCTATATATCACGATAACTAGCTAAAATCATTGAAAAGAACACATTTGTGGTATAAAGCATTATCATAAGGTAAATTCCTCTATTAATGATATAACACTACAATTAAGTAGAAAACTATGAAAAACACGTAAAATACACAATTGTATCACAATATAGAGTCTCAAAACTCCTATTATAAGCTTACAGTAGTTTAAAATAGCATTTTTCAACGAAAACAAACTATAATTCCACATTTGAATATCAAATATCAAAAAAAGGGCTGAATAATGTCAATTTTCGACATTTTTAGCCCTCACAAATTCATTAAAACACTTGAAAAAACGTTGTTTTTAAGAATAAAATTGATGCATAAATTACATGAAAAATACATTTTAAGTCATAACAATTGTAAAATATAGTTGTGTAAAATTGCTGAATAATGTAAAATATCGACATTATTTAGCATTTCAAAAATACATTAAAATTCTTGAAAAAACATGTTTTAAGATTAAAAATTGATATCCTAATTTCATGAAAAATACATATTTTTAGCTATTAATTTTGTAAAATATAGTGTAGCAAATATAAAAAGCTATATAGCTACAGATATAAAGAAATATACTTCAATTTGTAGAAAAAAACCACTCTTCACTGATAACTAGCTAAAATCATGACAACACTACATTTATGGGTTTATAGCAATATGATAAGTAAAACTACTTGTATATATACAATAACGCTACAGTTACAAGAAAACTATGAAAAAAGTTTGCAAGCAATATACCGTTATATCACAATAAATAACCACTTACTCTTCTATTTAATAGCTTAATGTAATGTAAGCTACTTATAGGTGCAAATTATTCTAAAAAGAGGATTTTATACTTCAATTTGTAGGAAAACAGCTATATATCACTGATAACTAGCTAAAAATCATTGAAAACACTACATTTTATGGGTTTATAGCAATATAATAAGTAAAACTACTTGTATATATACAATAACGTACAGTTTAGAAGAAACTATGAAAAAACGCTTGCAATATACCGTTATATCACAATAAATAACCTCTTACTCTTCTATTTAATAGCTTAATGTAATGTAAGCTACTTATAGGTGCAAATTATTCTAAAAAGAGGATTTAATACTTCAATTTGTAGGAAAATAGCGGTATATCACCGATAAATAGCTAAAATCATTGAAAACACTACATTTTATGGGTTTATAGCAATATGATAAGTAAAAATACTGTATATAATACAATAACGCTACAGTTTACAAGAAACTATGAAAAACGCTTGCAATATACCGTTATATCACAATAAATAACCTCTTACTCTTCTATTAATAGCTTAATGTAATGTAAGCTACTATAGGTGCAAAATTATTCTAAAAAGTGGATTTTATACTTCAATTTGTAGGAAAACAGCTATATATCACTGATAACTAGCTAAAATCATTGAAAACACTACATTTTATGGGTTTATAGCAATATAATAACTAAAACTACTTGTATATATACAATAACGCTAAGTTAGAAGAAACTATGAAAAAACGCTTGCAATATACCATTATATCACAATAAAATAACCTCTTACTCTTGTATTTAATAGCTTAATGTAATGTAAGCTACTAATAGGTGCAAATGTTCTAAAAAGAGGATTTTATCTTCAATTTGTAGGAAAATAGCTATATATCACCGATAAATAGCTAATATCATTGAAAAACACTACATTTTATGGGTTTATAGCAATATGATAAGTAAAATTACTGTATATATACAATAACGCTACAGTTACAAGAAACTATGAAAAAACGCTTGCAATATACCGTTATATCACAATAAATACCCTCTTACTCTTCTGTTATTAGCTTAATGTAATGTAAGCTACTTATAGGTCCAAATTATTCTAAAAAAAGGATTGTATACTTCAATTTGTAGGAAAACAGCTATATATCACTGATAACTAGCTAAAATCATTGAAAACACTACATTTTATGGGTTTATAGCAATATAATAAGTAAAACTACCTGTATATATACAATAACGCTACAGTTTAGAAGAAACTATGAGAAATGCTTGCAATATACCGTTATATCACAATAAATAACCTCTTACTCTTCTATTTAATATCTTAATGTAATGTAAGCTACTTATAGGTGCAAATTATTCTAAAAAGAGGATTTTTATACTTCAATTTGTAGGAAAACAGCTGTATATCACCGATAAATAGCTAAAATCATTGAAAACACTACATTTTATGGGTTTATAGCAATATAATAAGTAAAACTACTTGTATATATACAATAACGCTACAGTTTAGAAGAAACTATGAAAAACGCTTGCAATATACCGTTATATCACAATAAATAACCTCTTACTCTTCTATTTAATAGCTTAATGTAATGTAAGCTACTTATAGGTGCAAATTATTCTAAAAAGAGAATTTTTTATACTTCAATATGTAGGAAAATAGCGGTATATCACCGATAAATAGCTAAAATCATTGAAAACACTACATTTTATGGGTTTATAGCAATATGATAAGTAAAACTACTTGTATATAATACAATAACGCTACAATTTACCAGAAACTATGAAAAACGCTTGCAATATACCGTTTAATCACAATAAATAACCTCTAACTCTTCTATTTAATAGCTTAATGTAATGTAAGCTACTTATAGGTGCAAATTATTCTAAAAAGAGGATTTCATACTTCAATTTGTAGGAAAACAGCTATATATCACTGATAACTAGCTAAAATCATTGAAAACACTAGATTTTATGGGTTTATAGCAATATAATAACTAAAACTACTTGTATATATACAATAACGCTACAGTTTAGAAGAAACTATGAAAAACGCTTGCAATATACCGTTATATCACAATAAATAACCTCTTACTCTTCTATTTAATAGCTTAATGTAATGTAAGCTACTAATAGGTGCAAATTGTTCTAAAAAGAGGATTTTATACTTCAATTTTTAGGAAAATAGCTATATATCACCGATAAATAGCTAATATCATTGAAAACACTACATTTTATGGGTTTATAGCAATATGATAAGTAAAACTACTTGTATATATACAATAACGCTACAGTTTACAAGAAACTATGAAAAACGCTTGCAATATACCGTTATATCACAATAAATACCCTCTTACTCTTCTGTTTATTAGCTTAATGTAATGTAAGCTACTTATAGGTCCAAATTATTCTAAAAAAAGGATTGTATACTTCAATTTGTAGGAAAACAGCTATATATCACTGATAACTAGCTAAAATCATTGAAAACACTACATTTTATGGGTTTATAGCAATATAATAAGTAAAACTACCTGTATATATACAATAACGCTACAGTTTAGAAGAAACTATGAAAAACGCTTGCAATATACCGTTATATCACAATAAATAACCTCTTACTCTTCTATTTAATAGCTTAATGTAATGTTAGCTACTTATAGGTGCAAATTATTCTAAAAAGAGGATTTTATACTTCAATTTGTAGGAAAACAGCTGTATATCACCGATAAATAGCTAAAATCATTGAAAACACTACATTTTATGGGTTTATAGCAATATAATAACTAAAACTACTTGTATATATACAATAACGCTACAGTTTAGAAGAAACTATGAAAAACGCTTGCAATATACCGTTATATCTCAATAAATAACCTCTTACTCTTTTATTTAATATTTTAATGTATTGTAAGCTACTTATAGGTGCATATTATTCTGAAAAGAGGATTTTATACTTCAATATGTAGGAAAACAGCTATATATCACCGATAAATAGCTAATATCATTGAAAACACTACATTTTATGGGTTTATAGCAATATGATAAGTAAAATTACTTGTATATATACAATAACGCTACAGTTTACAAGAAACTATGAAAAATGCTTGCAATATACCGTTATATCACAATAAAATACCTCTTACTCTTCTATTTAATAGCTTAATGTAATGTAAGCTACTTATAGGTGCAAATTATTCTAAAAAGAGGATTTCATACTTCAATTTGTAGGAAAACAGCTATATATCACTGATAACTAGCTAAAATAATTGAAAACACTACATTTTATGGGTTTATAGCAATATAATAAGTAAAACTACTTGTATATCTACAATAAGGCTACAGTTAGAAGAAAACTATGAAAAACGCTTGCAATATACCGTTATATCACAATAAATAACCTCTTACTCTTCTATTTAATAGCTTAATGTAATGTAAGCTACTTATAGGTGCAAATTATTCTAAAAAGAGCCTTTTATACTTCAATTTGTAGGAAAACAGCTTTATATCACCGATAAATAGCTAAAATCATTGAAAACACTACATTTTATGGGTTTATAGCAATATGATAAGTAAAACTACTTGTATATATACAATAACGCTACAGTTTACAAGAAACTATAAAAAAAGTTTGCAAGCAATATACCGTTATATCACAATAAATAACCACTTACTCTTCTATTTAATAGCTTAATGTAATGTAAGCTACTTATAGGTGCAAATTATTCTAAAAAGAGGATTTTATACTTCAATTTGTAGGAAAACAGCTATATGTCACTGATAACTAGCTAAAATCATTGAAAACACTACATTTTATGGGTTTATAGCAATATAATAAGTAAAACTACTTGTATATATACAATAACGCTACAGTTTAGAAGAAACTATGAAAAACGCTTGCAATATACCGTTATATCACAATAAATAACCTCTTACTCTTCTATTTAATAGCTTAATGTAATGTAAGCTACTTATAGGTGCAAATTATTCTAAAAAGAGGATTTTATACTTCAATTTGTAGGAAAACAGCTATATAGCACTGATAACTAGCTAAAATCATTGAAAACACTACATTTTATGGGTTTATAGCAATATAATAACTAAAACTACTTGTATATATACAATAACGCTACAGTTTAGAAGAAACTATGAAAAACACGTATAATATACAATTGTATCACAATATAGTCTCAAACTCCTATTATAAGCTTACAGTAGTTAAAATAGCAATTTCTAACGAAAACAACTATAATTCCACATTTGAATTTCTCTATCAAAAAAAGGGCTGAATAATGTCAATTTTCGACATTTTTTAGCCCTTCAAAAATACATTAAAACACTTGAAAAAACGTTGTTTTTAAGAATAAAATTGATACATAAATTACATGAAAAATACATATTTTAAGCTCATAATATTGTAAAATATAGTTGTGTTAAGTGCTGAATAATGTCAAATATCGACATTTTTTAGGCTTTCAAAAATACATAAAAACACTTGAAAAAACGTTGTTTTTAAGATTAAAATTGATACCTATATTTCATGAAAAATACATATTTTTAGCTCATAACATTGTAAAATATAGTTGTGTAAAAGTGCTGAATAATGTAAAATTCGGACATTATTTAGCATTTCAAAAATACATTAAAATTCTTGAAAAAACATTGTTTTAAGATTAAAATTGATATCTAAATTTCATGAAAAATACATATTTTTAGCTATTAATTTTGTAAAATATAGTTTTAGCAAATATAAAAAGCTATATAGCTACAGATATAAAGAAATATACTTCAATTTGTAGAAAAAAACCACTCTTCACTGAGAATTAGCTAAAATCATTGAAAACACTACATTTTATGGGTTTATAGCAATATGATTAGTAAAACTACTTGTATATATACAATAACGCTACAGTTTACAAGAAACTATGAAAAACGCTTGCAAGCAATATACCATTATATCACAATAAATAACCTCTTACTCTTCTATTTAATAGCTTAATGTAATGTAAGCTACTTATAGGTGCAAATTGTTCTAAAAAGAGGATTTTATACTTCAATTTGTAGGAAAACCGCTATATATCACTGATAACTAGCTAAAATCATTGAAAACATAACATTTTATAGGTTTATAGCAATATAATAAGTAAAACTACTTGTATATATACAATAACGCTACAGTTTAGAAGAAACTATGAAAAATGATTGCAATATACCGTTATATCACAATAAAAAACCTCTTACTCTTCTATTTAATAGCTTAATGTAATGAAAGCTACTTATAGGTGCAAATTATTCTAAAAAGAGGATTTTATACTTCAATTTGTAGGAAAACAGCTATATATCACTGATAACTAGCTAAAATAATTGAAAACACTACATTTCATGGGTTTATAGCAATATAATAAGTAAAACTACTTGTATATATACAATAACGCTACAGTTTAGAAGAAACTATGAATAACGCTTGCAATATACCGTTATATCACAATAAATAACCTCTTACTCTTCTTTTTATTAGCTTAATGTAATGTAAGCTACTTATAGGTGCAAATTATTCTAAAAAGAGGATTTTCTACTTCAATTTGTAGGAAAACAGCTATATAGCACTGATAACTAGCTAAAATCATTGAAAACACTACATTTTATGGGTTTATAGCAATATAATAACTAAAACTACTTGTATATATACAATAACGCTACAGTTTAGAAGAAACTATGAAAAACGCTTGCAATATACCGTTATATCACAATAAATAACCTCTTACTCTTCTATTTAATAGCTTAATGTAATGTAAGCTACTTATAGGTGCAAATTATTCTAAAAAGAGGATTTTATACTTCAATTTGTAGGAAACCCGCTATATATCACTGATAACTAGCTAAAATCATTGAAAACACTACATTTTATGGGTTTATAGCAATATGATTAGTAAAACTACTTGTATATATACAATAACGCTACAGTTTACAAGAAACTATGAAAAACGCTTGCAAGCAATATACCGTTATATCACAATAAATAACCTCTTACTCTTCTATTTAATAGCTTTATGTAATGTAAGCTACTTATAGGTGCAAATATTCCAAAAAGAGGATTTATACTTCAATTTGTAGGAAACCCGCTATATATCACTGATAACTAGCTAAAATCATTGAAAACACTACATTTTATAGGTTTATAGCAATATAATAAGTAAAACTACTTGTATATATACAATAACGCTACAGTTTAGAAGAAACTATGAAAAACGCTTGCAAAATACCGTTATATCACGATAAATAACCTCTTACTCTTCTATTTAATAGCTTAATGTAATGTAAGCTACTTATAGGTGCAAATTATTCTAAAAAGAGGATTTTATACTTCAATTTGTAGGAAAACAGCTGTATATCACCGATAAATAGCTAAAAATCATTGAAAACACTAATTTTATGGGTTTATAGCAATATGATAAGTAAAAATACTGTATATATACAAAACGCTACAGTTTACACGAAACTATGAAAAACGCTTGCAATATACCGTTATATCACAATAAATAACCTCTTACTCTTCTATTTAATAGCTTAATGTAATGTAAGCTACTTATAGGTGCAAATTATTCTAAAAAGAGGATTTATAACTTCAATTTGTAGGAAAACAGCTATATATCACTGATAAACTAGCTAAAATCATTGAAAACATACATTTTGGGTTTATAGCAATATGATAAGTAAAACTACTTGTATATATACAATAACGCTACAGTTTACAAGAAACTATGAAAAACGCCTGCAATATACAGTTATATCACAATAAATACCCTCTACTCTTCTGTTTATTAGCTTAATGTAATGTAAGCTACTTATAGGTCCAAAATATCTAAAAAAAGGATTGTATACTTCAATTTGTAGGAAAACAGCTATATATCACCAATAACTAGCTAAAATCATTGAAAAGAACACATTTTGTGGATATAAAGCATTATCAATAAAGTAAATTCCTTCTATTAATGATTATAACACTACAATTAAGAAGAAACTATGAAAAACACGTATAATATGCAATTGTATCATAATATAGTGTCTCAAACTCCTATTATAAGCTTACAGTAGTTTAAGATAGCAATTTTTAACGAAAACAAACTATAATTCCACATTTTGAATTTCTCTATAAAAAAAAAGGGCTGAATAATGTCAATTTTCGACATTTTTAGCCCTTCAAAAATACATTAAAACACTTGAAAAAACGTGTTTCTAAGATTAAAATTGATACATTATTTTCATGAAAAATACACATTTTAAGCTCATAATATTGTATAAATAGAGTGGGTAAAAGTTTGAATAATGTCAAAATTCGACATTTTTTAGGCTTTCAAAAATAATAAATTAAAATACTTGGAACAAACTGTTGTTTTTAAGATTAAAATTATACCTAAATTTCATGAAAAATACATTCATAATAATAATTAATAGATCTTAATAATAATAGCTCATAACATTGTAAAAATAGTTGTGTAAAAAGTCCGAATAAAAGTCTATTTTCGACATTTTAGCCTTTCAAAAAATACATTAAATACTTCCTCAAAAAACATTGGTTGTAAGATTTAAAATTGATATCTAAATTTCATGAAAAATACATATTTTTAGCTATAATTTGTAACAATTAGTTGTAGAAATTATAAAAGGCTCTATTTATCTACCAATATAAAGAAATATATTTCAATTTGTAGAAAAAAAAAAAACTCTTCACTGATAACTAGCTAAAACAATCATTGGAAAACACTACATTTATGGGTTATAGCAATATGAAAAGTAAAACTATTGTATATATACAATAACGCTACAGTTTACAAGAAACTATTGAAAAAACGCTGCAATATACCGTTATTCACAATAAATAACCTCTTACTCTTCTATTTAATAGCTTAATGTAATGTAAGCTATTTATAGGTGCAAATTATTCAAAAAAGAGGATTTTATACTTCAGTTTGTAGGAAAACAGCTTTTAATTCACTGATAACTAGCTAAAATCATTGAAACACTACATTTTTTTTGGGTTTATAGCATATAATAAGTAAAACTACTTGTATATATAAAATAACGCTACAGTTTAAAAAAACTATAAAAAAACGCTTGCAATATCCCGTTATATCACAATAAATAACCTGTTACTCTTTTATTTAATAGCTTAATGTAATGTAAGCTACTTATAGGTGCAAATTATTCAAAAAAGAGGATTTTATACTTCAATTTGTAGGAAAAAGTTTATATATCACCGATAAATAGCAAATATCATGAAAACACTACATTTTATGGGGTTATAGCAATATGATAAGTAAAACTACTTGTATATATCCCAATAACCGCTACAGTTTCCCAGAAACTATGAAAAACGCTTGCAAGCAATATACTGTTATATCACAAAAAAATAACCTCTTATCTTCTATTTAATAGCTTAATGTAATGTAAGCTACTTATAGGTGCAAATTATTCTAAAAAGAGGTTTTATACTTCAATTTGTAGGAAACCAGCTATATATCACTGATAACTAGCTAAATCATTGAAAAGACACTACATTTTAAGGGTTTATAGCAATATAATAAGTAAAACTACTTGTATATATACAATAACGCTACAGTTTTTACACGAACTATGAAAAAACCTTGCAATATACCGTTTATATCACAATAAATAACCTCTTACTCTTCTATTTAATATTTTAATGTATTTGTAAGCTACTTAATAGGTGCAAATTATTCTGAAAAGAGGATTTTTATACTTCAATATTAGAAAACAGCTATATATCACCGATCAATAGCTAATATCATTGAAAACACTCATTTTATGGTTTAGAACATAATGATAAGTAAAACTAACTTGTATATTACACTACGCTACATTTTACAAGAAACTATAAAACGCTTGCAATATACCGTTATATCACAATAAAAACCCTCTTACTCTTCGATTTATTAGGCTTAATGTAATGTAAGCTACCTTATAATTCCAAAATATTTCTAAAACACGGGATGTATACTTAATTTGTAGGAAAACTGCTAAAAAAAAAAAAAAAAAAAAAAAAAAAAAAAAAAAAAAAAAAAAAAAAAAAAAAAAAAAAAAAGAAAATATATCACCGAATAACTAGCTAAAATCATTGAAAAGAATACGTTTGTGGGTATAAAGCATTTATCAATCATAAGGTAGATTCCTTCTATTATTGTATAACACTAATTAAGAAGAAACTATGAAAAACACGGATAATATACAATTGTATCAACAATATAGAGTCCGCCAAACTCCTATTATATCTTACAGTAGTTTAAAATAGCAAATTTCTAACGAAACAACTTTAATTCCACATTTGAATTTCTCTTATCAAAAAAGGGCTGAATAATGTCATTTTCGACATTTTTTTGCCTTCAAGAAATCCATTAAACACTTGAAAAAACGTTGTTTTTAAGAATAAATGATATATAATACATGAAAAATACATATTTTAAGCTCATAATATTGTAAAATATAGTTGTGTAACAAGTGCTGATTAATGTCAAATTTCGACATTTCTTAGGCCTTTCAAAATACATTAAAAAACACTTGAAAAAAACGTTGTATTTAAGATTAAAATTGATACCTAAATTTTCATGAAAATACATATTCTTAGCTCATAACATTGTAAAAATATAGTTTGTGTAAACGTGCTGAATAATGTAAAATTTTCCGACATTATTTTTAGCATTTTCAAAAATACATTAAAATTCTTGAAAAACTTTGTTTTTAATATTAAAATTGTATCTAAATTTCCATGAAAAATACATATATTTAGCTATTAATTTTGTAAAATATAGTGTGTAGCCAATATAAAAGCTATTATCTACAGAATATAAAGAAATTTACTTCAATTTGTAGAAAAAAACCACTCTTCACTGATAAACTATCTAAAATCTTGAAACACTACTTTTATGGGTTTATAGCAATATGATAAGTAAAACTACTTGTATATATACAATAACGCTACAGTTTACAAGAAACTATGAAAAACGCCTGCAATATACAGTTATATCACAATAAATAACCTCTTACTCTTCTATTTAATAGCTTAATGTAATGTAAGTTACTTATAGGTGCAAATTATTCTAAAAAGAGGATTTTATACTTCAATTTGTAGGAAAACAGCTATATATCACTGATAACTAGCTAAAATAATTGAAAACACTACATTTTATGGGTTTATAGCAATATAATAAGTAAAACTACTTGTATATATACAATAACGCTACAGTTTAGAAGAAACTATGAAAAACGCTTGCAATATACCGTTATATCACAATAAATAACCTCTTACTCTTCTATTTAATAGCTTAATGTAATGTAAGCTACTTATAGGTGCAAATTATTCTAAAAAGAGGATTTTATACTTCAATTTGTAGGAAAACAGCTGTATATCACCGATAAATAGCTAAAATCATTGAAAACACTACATTTTATGGGTTTATAGCAATATGATAAGTAAAACTACTTGTATATATACAATAACGCTACAGTTTACAAGAAACTATGAAAAACGCTTGCAATATACCGTTATATCACAATAAATAACCTCTTACTCTTCTATTTAATAGCTTAATGTAATGTAAGCTACTTATAGGTGCAAATTATTCTAAAAAGAGGATTTTATACTTCAATTTGTAGGAAAACAGCTATATATCACTGATAACTAGCTAAAATCATTGAAAACACTACATTTTATGGGTTTATAGCAATATAATAGCTAAAACTACTTTTATATATACAATAACGCTACAGTTTAGAAGAAACTATGAAAAACGCTTGCAATATACCGTTATATCACAATAAATAACCTCTTACTCCTCTATTTAATAGCTTAATGTAATGTAAGCTACTAATAGGTGCAAATTGTTCTAAAAAGAGCATTTTATACTTCAATATGTAGGAAAATAGCTATATATCACCGATAAATAGCTAATATCATTGAAAACACTACATTTTATGGGTTTATAGCAATATGATAAGTAAAACTACTTGTATATATACAATAACGCTACAGTTTACAAGAAACTATGAAAAACGCCTGCAATATACAGTTATATCACAATAAATACCCTCTTACTCTTCTGTTTATTAGCTTACTTATAGGTCCAAAATATTCTAAAAAAAGGATTGTATACTTCAATTTGTAGGAAAACAGCTATATATCACCAATAACTAGCTAAAATCATTGAAAAGAACACATTTTGTGGATATAAAGCATTATCATAAAGTAAATTCCTTCTATTAATGATATAACACTACAATTAAGAAGAAACTATGAAAAACACGTATAGTATGCAATTGTATCACAATATAGTGTCTCAAACTCCTATTATAAGCTTACAGTAGTTTAAGATAGCAATTTTTAACGAAAACAACTATAATTCCACATTTTGAATTTCTCTATAAAAAAAAAGGGCTGAATAATGTCAATTTTCGACATTTTTTAGCCCTTCAAAAATACATTAAAACACTTGAAAAAACCTTGTTTCTAAGATTAAAATTGATACATTATTTTCATGAAAAATACACATTTTAAGCTCATAATATTGTAAAATATAGTTGTGTAAAAGTGCTGAATAATGTCAAATTTCGACATTTTTTAGGCTTTCAAAAATACATTAAAATACTTGGAAAAACGTTGTTTTTAAGATTAAAATTGATACCTAAATTTCATGAAAAATCCATATTTTTAGCTCATAACATTGTAAAATATAGTTGTGTAAAAGTGCTGCATAATGTAAAATTTCGACATTATTTAACATTTCAAAAATACATTAAAATTCTTGAAAAAAACATTGTTTTTAAGATTAAAATTGATATCTAAATTTCATGAAAAATACATATTTTTAGCTATTAATTTTGTAAAATATAGTTGTAGCAAATATAAAAAGCTATTTAGCTACAGATATAAAGAAATATACTTCCATTTGTAGTAAAAAACCACTCTTCACTGATAATTAGCTAAAATCATTGAAAACACTACATTTTATGGGTTTATAGTAATATGATAAGTAAAACTACTTGTATATATACAATAACGCTACAGTTTACAAGAAACTATGAAAAACGCTTGCAATATACCGTTATATCACAATAAATAACCTCTTACTCTTCTATTTAATAGCGTAATGTAATGTAAGCTACTTATAGGTGCAAATTATTCTAAAAAGAGGATTTTATACTTCAATTTGTAGGAAAACAGCTATATATCACCGATAAATAGCTAATATCATTGAAAACACTACATTTTATGGGTTTATAGCAATATGATAAGTAAAACTACTTGTTTAAGCTTACTCTTATGGGTTTATAGCAATATAATAAGTAAAACTACTTGTATATATACAATAACGCTACAGTTTAGAAGAAACTATGAATAACGCTTGCAATATACCGTTATATCACAATAAATAACCTCTTACTCTTATATATATACAATAACGCTACAGTTTACAAGAAACTATGAAAAATGCTTGCAATATACCGTTATATCACAATAAATAACCTCTTACTCTTCTATTTAATAGCTTAATGTAATGTAAGCTACTTATAGGTGCAAATTATTCTAAAAAGAGGATTTTACACTTCAATTTGTAGGAAAACAGCTATATATCACCGATAAATAGCAAATATCATTGAAAACACTACATTTTATGGGTTTATAGCAATATGATAAGTAAAACTACTTGTATATATACAATAACGCTACAGTTTACAAGAAACTATGAAAAATGCTTGCAATATACCGTTATATCACAATAAAAAACCTCTTACTCTTCTATTTAATAGCTTAATGTAATGAAAGCTACTTATAGGTGCAAATTATTCTAAAAGGAGGATTTTATACTTCAATTTGTAGGAAAACAGCTATATATCACTGATAACTAGCTAAAATAATTGAAAACAGTACATTTTATGGGTTTATAGCAATATAATAAGTAAAACTACTTGTATATATACAATAACGCTACAGTTTAGAAGAAACTATGAATAACGCTTGCAATATACCGTTATATCACAATAAATAACCTCTTACTCTTCTATTTAATAGCTTAATGTAATGTAAGCTACTTATAGGTGTAAATTATTCTAAAAAGAGGATTTTATACTTCAATTTGTAGGAAAACAGCTATATATCACTGATAACTAGCTAAAATCATTGAAAACACTACATTTTATGGGTTTATAGCAATATAATAAGTAAAACTACTTGTATATATACAATAACGCTACAGTTTAGAAGAAACTATGAAAAACGCTTGCAATATACCGTTATATCACAATAAATTAACCTCTAATCTTCTATTTAATAGCTTAGGTAATGTAAGCTACTATAGGTGCAAATTATTCTAAAAAGAGGTTTTATACTTCAATTGGTAGGAAAACCGCTATATAATCACGAATAAATAGCTAATATCATTGAAAACACTACATTTATGGTTTATAGCAATATGATAAGTAAACTATTGGTATATATACAAATAAAGCTAAAGTTACAAGAAACTATGAAAAATGCTGGCAATATACCGGTATATCACAATACAAAACCTCTTACTCTTCTATTTAATTAGCTTAATGTAATGTAAGCTACTCTATAGGTGCAATATTCTTAAAAAGAGGATTTTATACTTCAATTTGTAGGAAAAAACAGCTATATGATACTGATAACTGCTAAAATATTGAAAACACTCACATTTTATGGGTTTATAGGCAATATAATAAGTAAAAGACTTGTATATATACAATAACGCTACAGTTTAGAAGAAAACTATGCAAAAACGCTTGCAACTTATATCACAATAAAAAACCTCTTAACTCTTCTATTAATAGCTTAATGTACAAAAATGTAAGCTACTTTTAGGTGCAAATTATTCTAAAAAGAAGCCTTTATACTTCAATTTGTAGGAAAACAGCTTTATATCGAGCGATAAAATAGCAATATCATTGAAACATGACATTTAAGGGTTATAGCATCGATAAGTGTAAAACACTTGTATTGTATATATACAATAACGCTACAGTTTACAACGAAACTATGAAAAACGTTGTAACTATACCGTTATAGCACAAAATAAAATAAACCTCTTACTTCTGCAATATTAGTTAATGTAATGTAAGCTAGTTATAGGTGAAACTTATACTAAAAAGAGGTTTTTTATACTTCAATTGTAGGAAAACAGCTATATCTCCACTTGATAAACTAGCTAAAATCAGAAAAAACCCTACATTTTAGGGTTTTTATAGCAATATACTAAGTAAAAAACTATTGTATATAATACATAACGCTTAAGCTTAGAAAAACTATAAAAAACGCTTGCACTATACCGTTATATCACAATAAAAAACCCTTTCTCTTCTATTTATTAGCTTAATGAATGTAAGATACTTATAGGTCCAAAATATTCCCAAAAAAAAGGATTAGGTATACTTCAATTTGTAGAAAACAGCTATAACCTCACGATAACTAGCTAAACTCATTGAAAAGAAACACATTTGTGGGTATAAAGCATATCATAAGGTAAATCCTTCTATTAATGGATATAAACACTAAAAATTAAGAAGACACTATGAAAAACACGTATAAGATACAAGTATCACAATATAGAGTCTCAAACTCCTATTATAAGCTTTCAGTAGTTTAAAATAGCAATTTTTAACGAAAACAACTATAATTCCACATTTTGAATTTCTCTATCAAAAAAAGGGCTGAATAATGTCAATTTTCGACATTTTTTAGCCCTTTAAAATACATTAAAACACTTGAAAAAACGTTGTTTTTAAGAATAAAATTGATACATAAATTACATGAAAAATACATATTTTAAGCTCATAATATTGTAAAATATAGTTGTGTAAAAGTGCTGAATAATGTCAAATTTCGACATTTTTTAGGCTTTCAAAAATACATTAAAACACTTGCAAAAACGTTGTTTTTAAGATTAAAATTGATACCTAAATTTCATGAAAAATACATATTTTTAGCTCATAACATTGTAAAATATAGTTGTGTAAAAGTGCTGAATAATGTAAAATTTCGACATTATTTAGCATTTTAAAAATACATTAAAATTCTTGAAAAAACATTGTTTTTAAGATTAAAATTGATATCTAAATTTCATGAAAAATACATATTTTTAGCTATTAATTTTGTAAAATATAGTTGTAGCAAATATAAAAAGCTATATAGCTACATATATAAAGAAATATACTTCAATTTGTAGAAAAAAACCACTCTTCACTGATAACTAGCTAAAATCATTGAAAACACTACATTTTATGGGTTTATAGCAATATGATAAGTAAAACTACTTGTTTAAGCTTACTCTTATGGGTTTATAGCAATATAATAAGTAAAACTACTTGTATATATACAATAACGCTACAGTTTAGAAGAAACTATGAATAACGCTTGCAATATACCGTTATATCACAATAAATAACCTCTTACTCTTATATATATACAATAACGCTACAGTTTACAAGAAACTATGAAAAACGCTTGCAATATACCGTTATATCACAATAAAAACCCTCTTACTCTTCTATTTATTAGCTTAATGTAATGTAAGCTACTTATAAGTCCAAAATATTCTAAAAAAAGGATTGTATACTTCAATTTGTAGGAAAACTGCTATATATCACCGATAACTAGCTAAAATCATTGAAAAGAATACATTTTGTGGGTATAAAGCATTATCATAAGGTAGATTCCTTCTATTAATGATATAACACTACAATTAAGAAGAAACTATGAAAAACACGTATAATATACAAGTGTATCACAATATAGAGTCTCAAACTCCTATTATAAGCTTACAGTAGTTTAAAATAGCAATTTCTAACGAAAACAACTATAATTCCACATTTTGAATTTCTCTATCAAAAAAAGGGCTGAATAATGTCAATTTTCGACATTTTTTAGCCCTTCAAAAATCCATTAAAACACTTGAAAAAACGTTGTTTTTAAGAATAAAATTGATATATAAATTACATGAAAAAATACATATTTTAAGCTCATAATATTGTAAAATATAGTTGTGTAAAAGTGCTGAATAATGTCAAATTTCGACATTTCTTAGGCTTTCAAAAATACATTAAAACACTTGAAAAAACGTTGTTTTTAAGATTAAAATTGATACCTAAATTTCATGAAAAATACATATTCTTAGCTCAAACATGTTATATAGTTGTGTAAAGTGCGAATTAATTCATTAGCCTACATT
>JACEEZ010003694.1:0-15550 GCA_016584305.1 Chionoecetes opilio | reverse complement strand
AAGAGTATTCCACTAAAAAAAAACAGGAAGAGTATTTGGAGCATTTATAAGATCAGTATTGCTGTATGGTTCTGAGGACATGGGCTTTGACAAAGAATTGAAGGATGTGTTGGTTGGTTGTGATCGGGAGAGTGTTGAGGTATATGACTGGAATCACATGGAGAGATGAGGTGGTCCAGTGAGCAGGTGGCAAGATGGGCCTGTGTCTGGAGCCCTGCTTTAAAGATTATTGAAAGTTCCTCTGAGTGACAATCATGTGTGTGTGTGTATTGTGTACATATTACAGAAAATGAGTAATAAGATAAGTGTGGTGTATGAGTAGTGTATATGTGTAAATAAGTGTAAGCACAGCCGCCAAAAAACATTACTTCATCTCATGATTTCACAAGATGTTCCGTCTCGTGGCGGTATTGGTGGTGTTTTGCAATGGTGTAAACAGTCATCTAAAAGTGCCATTCTACACTACCTCAATCATCACGCCGCACACTGCCTCCGCCCGGCAGCTGCGTCACCAGCCACTGCGATATTAGTAGTGAGTTAAGGTTGGGGAACTTTATCATGGATGAAGTTTTTTGGGTGCAAATGTAAAATTATTTGCTCGGTTGAACGTCAAAATCTTGCTTGAGGAGAGTGAAAAGTGTACAAGGTGACACTAGAGGGATATTACTTCTGTTACCAGACAAGTAGATGGTAGGATGTTTTCTATTTTAAAGGGAACATCAGTAATAAGTGGAGGGATATGTAGAACGTTGGTTTCAATAAAGGCTTGTGAAAATCTTATCAAGGCTGGAAGTACAAAGCAAAGCTGTGCTTTGTTATAGCTTCTAGTCGTCTCCTTAGGCTTGCAACCTGCACTGCAGGAAAGCCCCAAACTCCATAGGCTCAAGATTTCCATACTTTACCTTCTATTGGTTTTATTAGGATTATTGTTCATTACCCCATGCGTTAGGGAGGGAGGATGAAAACAGCTGGGTGAGCTGCTCACTAACTGGTCCGACCCAGACTTTAATCAAGACAATCATTTTTACCTCTGAATCTTTGAAAACATCCAAGAAAAATCAAATCTCATCTTGAAAAATTTGGCATTTCTTGAAGATTCGGATGTAAATCATAATCATCATCATCACTCATGGGAAATTTTTACCTGCGTGCATGTGTTATCCTCTATCACGTTATCTGTTTAGTAGTGGCTTGCCATGCTGCTGGATCTTTTTTTTCAAGTCAAGAGGTCATTCTATATTACCTCATCCCACATAATTCTGTGTACTCGGCCAATGCCACCCCCTAGGGTTTAAGGTATTGATATCCCTAAGTCTGTTGGATGAGACCAGATCATGTCATCACATCACAGGTCAGTCTAACATATCTGCAGTAACTGCTTGGCAGTCATTGATCTTACAGATTTTCACCATGTGTATTGCAGGAAGCAGAATCTTGATGACAGTTCCATCACCTGTCATAGTTTAACACAATTCTTGGGTTTGATGATGTTGAATGTACTTATGTGCAATTTTTTTTACAGATGAATGTTTTGGAAAATAAACTCCTACAAATTGCAGTGAAATTAGAAAATAAAATGTTCATCCTTGTATCTCACCTCTCATCTTTGAGGTGTTTCAAGTGTGCATGTTTGCTTTATTTATTTTTGATAATGTTTCAGGAAATTTCTGGAGCAGAATTTTGCCTCATCATCAAAAATTTTCTGGTTCCAGGGTTTTGGTTTTGTAATTTAATTTCCTTTACGGGACAGCATGATATCCCCATCAAAAAAGTGTTATTTTCTCCACAATGAATTCTTTCGTTTTGTACAGAACATCGCAAACATGCCGGTCGATGACGCTTTGCGTTTAGTTGAACAAAATTTTGGGGAATACGTCGAGAAAGCTCGTCAACGGAATATTCGTGAGGTTGTGCCCCGAGACATTCGCAATTTGCTCCATGATTTGCTTGAGATGCGTCCCCTCTCCATGGGTGACCTGGACAAGCTGATCAAGTACCTGAAGGAGCGGCAAAGCATGCTGGGTGGACGACCAAAATAGAACAGAAGCGAGAAACTGCAGCAGGTGAGACACCCTTGTACTCGTGCCGTTAGGTTTAAGTTGTATTGTAAATTTTGGCAGCGATGCAACTTCCTGGATGGATTGCAAAGAACACACCCTGGCGACAGAACACCTTTCTTATCTGGACTGTCTTGTTTCGCCATTTTCTACCACCGCCTACATTTTATTTCTGGGATGTTTTATCGCGCCGAACATTTCGGATTTTTGCCTCACCCTTTGGTTTTCAGGGGAAGGGATTGTGCAAGATTCCCGCTCAAATTTTTTTCAGGGTTCTGTGGTTCCTTGCGTTTATGCATAATTTGATTTCAAAATTTTCATGAGTCTGACCAAACATGGTAGGCTCATAAAACAACAAAAGGCATTGATGGTTTATGAACTCGGCTTCTGGTCCAAAAAAGGAGGAAAAAATTTTTTTGGGGTTTTTTCTAGGTTACATTTCATTAAAAAGTATTCTAAATCATTTTTAGGACAAAAAAGTTTATCTTTTTTTTTTTATTATTTTATACAAAACATCATGAATCATTTACCCTAAATGAAAAAATTTTTACAATATTTTAAAGAAAAAACCTTTTACACTATTTGTGCCAAGTTGCTTTTAAAATCAATCAAAAGTTTTTATTGCAGTAAGAAATGAAGGGAAATTTAGCGAAAGATTTTAAAGTAGTGAGAAAATTTATTTGGAAAAAAAAAAGGGGGCCCTGGAGAGCCAGATGCAATGTAGGGCAATTTCCCCGTTTGGGGAAAGCAAATGATTATTACGAATTTCTGCCAATCAAGCTGTGAATATTACCCCAGATTTAAACAGGTTTGCAGGGGCCCTTTTGATTATGAAGTTTAACAAAACCCCCTTTTTTCCAATGGGGGCACGCTCCCGGTGCCGCGGGTGGTTTTTGGGGTGCGTCTTTGGGACCCACACAGCCGGCCCGGGTGCGCTCTGCGCTCTGTTTTTTTTTAGCCGGCCCGGTTTTGGGGTCTGCCCCCCCCCAAAAAAAAAAAAGCTATACTATAATAAAAAATTATTACATCAAAATAGTTTTGTAAATTATAATTAGGTATGTAGAAAAAAGCGTAAGCCCCAAACAGTAAAAGGCACAAAAAGTAACCCGACTTTAAGTCCTTGGCACAATTCGCCGAGCTGGGAGAAAAAAATAGTGGAGGCACGGAGGGGGGCACGTTTAAAAAAGAACCACACGCCCGGAGCCTGAAAAAAGGACTGGGACTTTTTTTGCCAAAGGTCAAAAAAAAAAAAGACCGTGCACTTGCCAAACCCAAACCGAGTGACCGACCAAAAGTAACTTTTGGAGTTAAATCCGGCCCCAGGTTGGCAAGTTTACCGGCCTGTTTTACAAACCATGCGCATTGTTGCCCGGTTGAAATTTTTTAGGAAAAGTCATCTTCGATTGGAGCGCCAGAAAGGAGAAACGAAATTCAAGTTGCGCCCTGCGCTCCCAGTTCAGATTTTCCCGCTCCTGCGCAACCGAAATTTTGGGCAAGTGCGCACCGGAACGCGGAACGCAAAATCGGAGTGCACGCGCCCCCCCCTTTGCCTTTTTCCTTGATATTGGAAAATCTGTTGCCAAAAATGGTGTGAATTTGATTTTGGTAGCAAAGCATGATGAAAAAGCTTTTTGCAATCTATTAGTTTTATGAGCAAGTGGCTTTTCATAGCATTGACCTTTTCTGTCATCCCCCTATAAAAGGCACTCTGCTGCCTACCATTGATACACTAAAGTACTCAGGACTCATCTTACCCAAAAGCTGGGATAACCTTTATTTTTTTATTATTTTTTATACCAATTTTAGATTGATTGGTGTCATGCGATGAAAGATTTTATAATGTTGAGATGAAAATATAACTATTGGAGTAAACAAAATTCTCATACAGCTGCCTTTTTCAAAAATACGCATATTTTTCATAAATATGTAAAACAATTTGCAAAGCTAAAAAATAACACAATCTTCAATCGCATCCCGTCATCGAACATCAGAAACCTCACAAAAAGGTGTCACCCAAGGGTCCCCAGACATTTCCCCCCTGCTGAGTCCTCCCTCCCCTAAAGACAGGTCCCTGGCAAGGCTTGCAGTGTGGACGCATCTGGCTCTTCTGAGCTTTCAGAAGAGGCTAGATGGGTCTATTGTGGATGCAAACATCACCTCACACTATCAAGCATATTATGGAAAGAAATGCCCTGCCACATAATCACACGCCCAACAAACACAAAACACACTTCATGAAGGCCCTGTGGGAAAACCCGTCCAGGCCCATTGGTTTCCTCATGGGCTCAGGGGTGTTGGCCAGCAGCCTGAGGAACATCAACAACAAGAACAATGTAACCATATAATAAAAATATACAGATGTTTATTGATGCACCCGTACTCATTGAGAGCCCCATTAGAGGTACTTGTGCAATCACTTCTGCCGAATGCAATTTCACAATTTTGAAAAATGTGATTCCATGGCTACTTTGCATTTGCGACCAATTTACATTAATAATAAGGTTTTGGGTTTGTGTAATAGCTTCCATAATGCAAAACCTGTTGTGCAAACTTTTTATGTGGCCAACCCGGTAAGCATTTGATTGAGTCACTGAAAGTTGGGCTGGTTGCTGTAGTGACTGCTGGCACGGGTCACCGGCCTGTCTTTAATGAGCGGTTCCGCCAAATCACCATGGTTGGCTTGTGAGCACTCTTTACTCAGGGTCGGGCAAACTGCTGTGTGTGCGTTTAGTGCCACACAAACATATTTAGGAAAGCCCTTGTGCATAAAAACAAAATCCACATTAGTGATTGATTTTTATGTACCCGTTGCTTACTAACCAATATAATAATATTACATACGGAATACGGGTTTATTTTATAATGAATATAATTTCATATATCGCATTCAGCACAATGGACAATTTTCCAAAGATATCAAAATACAGTAGTCCCGTGTAAGATCTGGTTATCTTACATAATGTCGCCAGGTCCATGTGCCGTATTTCTGAAAACTTGTCTCGCACCATTGAAACCCATTACGTATATAAGTGTTAATGTGACAGCCCTGGGGCAAGAAGAGGCCTAAACCACCCTTATTTACCACATCTAGACCTAAACTGTTTTTATTCATATATTTATTTATACTTTTTTTGTATACATTTTCGCCTATAGTGTCTGTAGGCAGTATTACCTCCAGGGCTCAAATGGTAGGCTCTGGAGGTTTTATTTGAGGGCTGTGAGGGTTGGCCCTCACCCGTGGTGGCACAGGCAGGAATTTTCATAGTGGCGTCTGTGATTAGAGGCTCATGCCACCCCCCTGTGTCTTTTGATACACTCACCATTTAAGTAGAGTTAAATGGCAGCATGTGGTGATTTTCGGCCACCTCGATGGTTGCCGAAAGATTTTGGCCCCTGGCGAGACTCTAATTCGGAACATCGAGCTCACCATTTGCAGGGTGCTAACAACTTGGCTCCGCCTCCCCAAGAGCAATATGGAGTCTATACTTTAAAGTTATCTTGGACATTTAATCACTAATCATAGAAACATATACACTACGCCACTCACGAACTGCAAAAAATTCATCTTGGTACAGTGGGGCCCATGACTGGCATTGTGGGCTGCACTCCAGGAGCAGATTGAATTGATATAACAGTAAAACCCTTGTTTTGACAGACCTATATATAACAAATTTCTGCTATAACAAACTTTTTCTGACAGTCTGGTTTATGCGAGGATTTATCGAATAAGTTCAGTATAAATGCGGAATTTGGTTCGGTGGGTGGGCCGGCTGAACATGTACACGCAGGTCGGTCGGCGGCAGTGGAAACAAAGCCGAGCAGGCGGTGCGTGCTGATCAGTTTAGGTTTGTCCCGCCCGATTGTAAAACCTCCGCTCATGTCCTCCCGTGCCTCCACCAAACGTTGCCTTGCTACGATGGCCTCCCCTTTTGCTGCTTCCACCCAGATAAGTATGTGCTCTGCGCAAGAGGTAATTATACACGGAAATGGCTGGAAATAGTGAACTTTCACCTCATAAACGAACAAAGTTGTTTTTATGTGGAAAGTTCGGTTCCCTCGGATAAAGAATTTTCAATTCCCCCAATTGGTTTTGTTAAGCGTGGGTTTACTGGACACTCAATCAAGAGGCCCTTACACATCTCAAAAACCTAACTTGATGATTATGCAATTACTGTATTTTTTCCCGTGTAGAAGAAAAAAAATATTTGTTTATTACTTTCTACTTAATCAGTTAACTTCATTCAAAGCATTTAATGATGAGTTCTTTGCTACCTTTTGGTGATTATGATATCACCATACAAATACAAGGTTTGTCATGAGCCCCACTGTACAGTACCGAGATGTTAAATATTGTGAGACAGTGGGCGGGTTGTGGAGGGTTACTGTATGTGTATGATGGGTACATGATGTCACCACATACCAATCATGAAGAATCAGACCCTCGACTTGTGCACAGACCTGCGCATCATCCACGTAGAGGTGGCAATTCATGTCACCGTGTCTTTCAAAAAATCGTCTCAAGTCTGCTTTTACAAGTGACTACGGTATGTACGTAGATAGGATTCAAATTATGCAGGAATATAGACCCCAAGGGATAGTCCCAGAAGGAAGAGGATTGTATGACAAATTCCCGGCTGAGGCTAAGGATCATTCAGGCTTACCGACAGCAAGTGTGCTTAATGGTTGGCTCCATGACTTGGTAACACTGAAGATTTTCCTGTTATTAGGGAAATCACACAATAAAACTATATCTAGTTTAACGAACACGTTACGTTCTTGGATAAACCCCCCGCGTTAGCTAAAGATGCATTGAACGAATCCTATGTTCCCATTGATTTCTTAAGATTTAAAAAAACAATTTTTTGTGCTTAACTTTAAATCTTTCGTGCGTTAAGCGGGGTTTTTGTACAAATGTTTTTGCGTAGCTGAGATTTCGTTAAGCGAGGTTGTGTTAAACAAGGTGTAGATGTATGTAAACTACAGGTCATTAGATAGTTCCCTTTTAAATCCTAACAATAACGACTTTGTGTGTTTATTGGCTGTAAATCTCACATAATTCAAGCACTCGATGACTGGCATACTTACACATTTTTTTTTCTTAATGTAGTGGGCAGTAGTGTTGATTTTTTCCTTCCTCCTCCCCCCTCTCTAGTTTTGTTTTCTGCTGTAAGTAGTGTCTGAAAATCTTTTGTGTTTATAGGTAATGAAACTCCTATAATACTTCTATTTGAACTTGAACGCTCCATGATGGGCCTAGATGTATGTAGGCTATTGCTTTGAGGTGATGGCTGGTGTGATACTCATGTCTATCAGTCTGCTGGTTTTGAATTATTGCTGTCAAAGGTATCTATAGTATCTAAGGTATTTAATGTATAGCCTCTAGGTATCACTTGCTGGTAAGCCATGGCATAAATCCTCATCATTGGCTAGGGTGTTGTGGTTACAGAGATTTTCATTTCTCTTAGTGCGTTTTCAAGTGATTTGTTGCCATCTATTGATCATTATTGAAATTTTAAATAATGGTTGAACAGCTAAAGAATTATGAAGATGGTGATGTAATTGCCACATTAAGAAATATCAGACATTTATGTAAGTACCATCCAAGAATTAATGTTGTATGTGGCTTGACATTATTTGTTTCAGTATTTTATAATCTGTTTAAGTACTCCATAATAGTGTTCAATTTTATTTGCACAAATAGAACTATTTCTTTCCTCTGGCTAATCTGAACCAAGCTTTGTTAACAGTATTCACCTTGACTTCAAAATTCACCCACTCTACATGTATTCTCGTGCCATATAACCCTTTCAACTTCAAGTTATTGGTTAACTATTGTAACAACTATATGTCATGCAACGATGCTATGCTTAAATTTTGTGACAATAAAGATAAGTACAACACTTTGAAAGGGTTATAGAAATTGTAAAACCTAGTTTTTTGCATTTAGAAGTTTTCTACAATCTTAATTTCATATATTTTTTTCTTCAAAACTTTCTTAAAACAATTTGCGTATTTAAAATTCTATTAAGACTCATTTATAGCATGAAAAAAATTTAATATTTGTGTGGCACTGCAGCAAAGTTTGGTAAGTAAGCAAAGGTAGTTCAGTATTTGTGATTAATAAGATAACATTTTATTTTCAGCACCAACATATCTGAAAAATTTCTGAAGCTGATATTTTGTGTTGAATGCCTTGTTTTGCAGGAGCCAGTGCCAGCCGCCCCCATGACCGTTACTTACCCCGGGTATTATAATTTTGGTTCCAACAATGTGGTGGGGTCCGGCACCCCAGTAAGCAGAACACAACATTAGCCACCGCTGCTCCAGGTAGTGTGAGTGTGGTTCCTCAGCCATCCATAGCAGCGGCTGCGGCTGCTGCCGCTGCTGCTGCTGTTTCAGGTAGTGCCTATCCTGCTTATGGGAGTATGCCAGGACTGACTAGCGGGGGTATATAGTGCCTATGGAGTGCCTGCTCCGGTGCCCGCCGCTCCCGTCGCCGCCCCCATGATGGGCAGTGTGGGGAGTAAGCAGGCCGAGCTGCAAGAGAGAATACTTAATTTGATGAAGGGTCCTGCTGGGGGAGTGCCCACTGGCGTTCCCCCTCCATCAGGCGTGCCCGCCCCACGGGGGTGCCACCTCCCTCAGGGGTGCCACCCCCCAGTATGGTGCCACCTGTTTGGCCGTCGGGAATGACCAGCCACTCCAGTAAGATCACTTCCTCGGCCGTCAAAGTATCACAGTCGGGTGCCCCGGGACAAAGCACACTTTTTGCCGCATACACCCCGTGGAATCAGTGAGTTGAAAGTATAGAAAATCATTTGACTTTTGATGAAGTTGAATATTTTTCAGATTCCACCCAAATTGTACAATTGTTAGCTGAAGTTTGATTATTGGTTTTAAGGACTCCCAAACTCTTGCGCTTAAAGTTCATATGACTGCTACTGAAGTCATGACATTGTATTTTCTTTTTGCTCATTATTGCTAAGGGTAAATAATTTCAGATGGGGGCAGTGACAAGAGAGATCACTTGGGCCTGCCCAGAATATACATTAATTTAGTAAGAGGTCCAAAAGATTCAGTGTAATCCAAGAATATGCAATCTATTATATGGAAAGCTATTGATAGTTTTTTCATACTTGTGTAGTACAGTACTTATCAGAATTTTGTCAATGAGCTATGGCAAGTAAAACAGTAGAATCATGCTCTGTAATAATTTTATACAGTGAATTTATTGTCGACCATAAAATCCTATGCAGTTTTAAGTTTTCATTTGATTGCTCTAGCAAGAATTTTAATTATAAGACTGACTGAAACACTTCTCCATAATGGAAGTGCTATTTCCTGTATGGTGTAGAGAAATTTTTCTTTTTTAATGTTGAGACGAAGATAGGTACTTAAAAAAAATGGCAGTCTTATCAAAATAAACTTAATTTTTGTGATGAAAGGTCGCAATTAATTTATTTTGGCTAGGGCTGTACAATTGAATGAATATGAGATGGATTTATTAACAAAAAGCAATCTTGGAAAACCCGATCATTAAATGCCAACCGTTACATGAGAAGTAATTTGTCAAGACGATCTTAATGACATGGGAAGCCACGCTTGCATTTGCTATTCAGTGCGGGCCCATGCATGGAAGATCAAATTGTTCCTCTACCAATAAGTTCCCATTCATCAAAATTTGAATAGCACAACATTACAGTATTTTTTTACTAATTCAATCGAGGCTTCATTCGATAAAGCTTTAAATTTGCAGCACATCACTGGATGCCAACAACACATCATTAAACTGTTTCACCGAAATCGAAGATTAAAAGATGTAGTAAAGACGTTTTCTGTATTGGGCAATTTTATTTCTGCAGCCAACAGTGAAAAAATTCTACATTTCTAACTCAAATTTCTTGAGATTTTGCTGCTTGAAGCTATTTCCTGGAACTGCTCAACCATTCGGTCAAGAATTTCCTCCGTGGCGCCACTGAACTCAGATGTACACACCGCCGATGGATGTTTCGTGTCATGAAGTCGTAGACCCGCTTTGAAGGACTTCTATTTTTTATTTGCGGTTTATTTGAAATTTCGTCCAAAGAGGTGTTTTTCTAGAAGAACAGAAGAAAGTAATACTTTTTGTGTTACTCCTTCACTCGTGTGAACTTTTCGTGGACTCGCAATAGTACTTGTCATATACTCAAGGACTCGAAGTTAACCCGATGCATCTTGAGTGGGTATTTGTAGAAGGGATTTTATAATTGCGTCATTGTTTCAGTGTGCGTCGTGTGTTAATGAGATGCTGCAGTCGTCCCATTTGTTCTTGAGATGCCAAAACCACTGGGGAATTCAGACAGACTTGACAGTATGCCGGTCATGCATTCAGGGGCCCAATGTGCTATCAGCTGCAGGGGTTTCTGTTTTTGGAAATCATTATGTGGGAAAAAAGTATTAAGCAAAAGTCATCCAACATTTTGCCTGTTATGGTATTTTGGAAGCACATCGAAAGGGCCCAACTTTCCTGCAGTGAGGGATGCGTCTTGAAAGCAGTGCATTGTTTGGTGAGTGTGATGAGGAAACCAACTAAGTATTCATCACCTTGCCGCACTCATTAATCGGTTGCCTGCATATCTCTCAATGCGTTACATGAGAGCATGTCAGCGTGTCGGTCTACTTAAACTAGCACCAGCATTTCCGTCTCTAGCTATTGCAACTTTTTCCCTTTTCAATTCTGCGTAGTGGTGTGACATGAAAGTGATGCATCAATTTCACAACGTGGGAAAGTTGGCATTGTCTTTCAGCACCTAAGAAATGGTCTGAAGGTTGAATCATGCATCAGGAAACCTTGTGTTGGTATTCTTTTTTCAACCTTTTGTAGTGTGGTGTAGACAATTTCTAGTCTTCACGGCAAGCATCCACACACACACACACACACACACACACACATACACACACACACACACACACAAGTGGGAACTCCGTAGTGTAGCGGTTAGCACACGCTGCTCACAACCGAGAAGTCCCGGGTTCGATCCCCGGGTGGAGCGAAGACAGACGGGTGGTCTTCTTAAGACCCGAGCCCTGTCCACCCAGCAGTGAATGGGTACCAGGTGTTAGGCGGGGGTTTGTGATCCGCCTCCCGGGGTGGTGGCTTCAGCCGACACTAAGCACTAAGGATGAATGATAAAATAAATGTTGATATGGAGACGGGGCCATACGAGCATTGCTCAGGCCCTGTAAATTACAACTAGATGAATACACACACACACACACACACATCCACACCTACAGGAGTGAAGGATTTTTGCCCTCGGCTCCTACCATGATTCTAAGGTCACAAACTCTTAAGGAAGAACAAACAGCAACCAACCTGTTGGTCCTTACGAGGGCTCTCTGCCTACATGCCGTACCTATTGTGCCAGGTGATCAAGGGTTGACAACACTAAAGGAGACGATACCATACTGTCTCCGTAAGGCCGGGAAATCAAATCTACGTCCTTTTGCACCTCGCACATCTCTTGGTTGTGAGACGAGTGTGCTAACAACACCACCACCATATATATACTGTATATATATGATACAGTATATACATATGCTGCACACACTTTGCCAATGTATCTATTGGTGTATCATTTTAGTTTTATCTTTTTTTGCAGAACATTTTTCTTTTTGTATAATGCCATTTTTCTTCTAGAGCAAACAACATTTGCTAGGTATTTTATTTGTTTGTTATGTATTAGTCAATACTCAATGTGAAAAGTATTGTAATATTTAGGGATCTTAATATATTTGTAGAAGAATGTCAGTGTTGAGTGTAAATTGGTTCCCTGGAAGACATTAATGATATTAAAGCAGTTGTTGAACAAAGCCAGGCTGACATCGTTGCTTTACTTTATGTATATGGAAATAGGAAGACAATTTAGTGGAATTTTTTCAATGATTCTGATAAATTATGTCTTACTATTCATCAGCTATATCTTAAGAGTATTTAGAGTGTGTTCCATTAAGTCAGGCTAAATGGACATTGAACATGTTATTGCTGTATACCTATCAATTAATTTGCCTGTGGCTCCTCAGCATCATGTCAGTTCACCAATTTATACTCTTCACTGATTCTACAGTAAAACCCTTCGTACAGTAAACCTGGTTTTATTGACCATTGTTCTCAAACATGTGTGGTTAATTTAAATTATTCAGCATATAATTTTGTAATAGGGACATTATATGATAAGGGAAAGCGAAAAACAAAGATTTGAAGTTAGCATTGTCGTAGGCTGGGACTACTGATGTCAGATGAGAACTATGAACAAATTGTGGGAAGAAAAAGCTGTTGTATATTTGTTTTTAGAATGCTGATAAATTTAGATAGGATGCCTAGAAAAGTGCTTTGATGGTTACTGCCAATGTAAGGATAGATAAGTGGCTGGTAAAGGTGATGAAGAAGTTAGCCAGTGGCTCAAAAAACGTGTGAGCATATGTGTCTGGTTTGGTGTAGTAAGTATAGAGTCGGACATTAATAAGTAATTGATAAATTAATAAAGGATCGACGCCAAGTCTGGCTCATTTATTATTTTACTAGTATCTTTTACTTTAACTTTATCCAATTTTCATTGTTTACAATTTAAAAACCTGTTATCGATACGGAGCAAACAGATGAAAGAGGGGGACAGACACTGGAATGAGCAGAGGTGCAGGTGTGAACTTGTAGCCACTGGACCAAGTGTCAAGATTATTAGATAACTTTTAATGTACATATTTATTCATTGTCAGGTGTCTTTATCAAGCATAATACTCGTGATCGTCGGCTATCACCCTTCCGGTGGGAAGCTTAGAGCTCAAAGTACCGATATATGGGTAGGCTTGGACCTTCACATACCCCATCTTGCTTACAAGGAGATCGGTGACTTCGCTTTTATCAGTGGAAAAAATCCTCACTTAACGGAGTTTTGTCACAACGTTGATGATAAGAAAAATAATAAAATTAAAATATAGATAGTATAGTGTACGAAAATCATATTATAAGCGTACAATATGCGATGCCGTACGAAATCCCTCAAGCCCCGTCCACACTACCACTCACCACCGTCGGCGCTTCCCGTTGAACAGTGTTCGTCACTCAAAAGTGGCAGTGTGGACACGATGCCGACGAGCAAAATGTAACCGTCGGCATTGCCCGCCAACATTCAGCAGGTTTTAAGCCCCGTCCACACTACCACTCACCACCGTCGGTGCTTGCCGTCGGTGCTTGCCGACGGGAAGCCCCGTTGCCAGGGTTGTGTCCACACGAACGGTTTGTTCGGCGGTCAGTGCGTTTCCCGATTTCAAAGTGAGAGTCATTTTTTCTGCAATCGTGTACTCTCACTCGAGTTATGAAATAACCAAGGAGGTTAGAAAAAGACCCAACTATCATCTTCATGACACATTTCTGCATATCATAAGCAAGAAAAATATACGCAAACCTTTTGTGTATTCTAAAAAATATGCAAAAAGAAATAGTGTAAAAACATTTTCTCACTTTTTGTTTTCAACTCGCTGAAATTCCCCCCGACCATTTCCCATTTAATTTTGATCAATATTCGTAATCAGACTTCTTGGTTCTGATGATATACGGTACATAGCAATGCAAAAATATCAGATAGTGAAACTCCCGATATCTTGAAGCATGTGTTTGGCGCTGACCCGTGAGTGAGGGCAGGCCCGCCCAATATTAAATCTGCTGAATGTGGCGGGCAGCGCCGACAGGTAAATTTTGCTCGTCGGCATCGTTTCCACACTGCCACTTTGAGTGACGAACACTGTGACAGCAAGCGCGACGGTGGTGAGTGGTATAGTGGGACGGGGTTATGGACCCTACCCATAACTACGGTCAGGGTTTGTTTACACGGGCATTGTGGGGTAAGGCGGGTCGCCGCGGGTGGACCTACGAAGGGAAAAGTACGGCGATGGAAGAATTTCGAGTTTTTGCGCGAAATTGATATTCCAGGTGCTATATTACTGTGCTCGTTCTCGTGACAACACTATAAGAAGACCTGAGGTAATGGCTGATGGCAGAGGCTTCTAAACCAAGAAAACAGAGTCATAACAGAGCTCGTCAAATGGGAAGCAAATGGTGGGTACGTTAATGTGTCCCTACCACTTGCTTACTTTAATGAGGATGCTGTGACGTTTTCCTGGTTTTGAAGCCTTGCACATCAACCATCACCCTCAGGTCTTCTCTGTTTTCAGCGAGCACGGAAATATAGCACCTGGAATATCAATTTCGCCCAAAACAACTCGAAAAAAATTTTTATCGTCGTAATCTTCTGTAGGTGTACATATTCATGGTTATGTAGTATTAAAATACCTTATTAATTGAGTTCCTTTGTTGTCTTTCCTCATAATAAGTAGTGGTACATCATGGGTTTAAGTGTTACTTGACGAGCCAATGAATACTCTTGGTTACGGTCATTTCGCCCACATTAAGAGTCAATTTGCCCACCAAAGATCCCCGTCATGGAGTCATGAACTATATCTTTCCCCTTTCAGAAAGGAATGAACCACGTAACCTTGGCGAAATGACGGTAAATTTTTAGTGTTTGCCCATACTCTCCCACTCCCCAAACAAGTTTGGGGACCGGTGGGGAAAGCGGGGTTTCGGTTGGGGAACAAATTTTGCGTCAGAAACAGTAATTTAAAAAGTGGGTAGGGGGGGGTAAAATTCCCTAGATTAGGGTAATTTCCTTATATCGAGAAAATTGCCTAACCAAAATAAAACCCAACCTAACCAAAATTAACCCACCCTAGAGGGGGCTGACCCACCCATAACCTAACCTAACCTAACCTAATCATACAACTAAACTATTTCCAAATCCACCTACCCTAACCAACCCAAACAAAACAACCTAGATAAAACCCCCTAGCGGGGGTGGTGGGGGTTCCGACACACTAAACAAATATAACCCAGCCTCCCAGCTCCTAGACTCCATAGTGTGGCGAAATGACCGGATACCATACTCTTGAGTCTATACCAACATCAACCTTGCTTGATTTTTTTATTATCTTCCATAAACAAGTTGCATAACCACGGTGACATTACCATCGTGGTGGGCGAATTGACTTAAAATGGCGAATGACGCTTAATGTGGGCGAATGACGGTAACCCAATGGTATTCATTGGCTCGTCAAGTAACACTTAAACCAGATGTACCACACTTATTATGAGGAAAGACAACAAAAGGAACTCAATTAATAAGGTATTTTAATACTATCATAACCATGAATATGTACAACCTACAAAGAGAAGACTACGACGATGAAAATTTTTAGAGTTGTTTTTGGGCGAAATTTATATCCAAAGGGGCTGTATTTTCCCCTGCTCGTGACAACATAGAGAAGACCTGAGGGATGGTTGATTGCAAAGGTACTAAACCGGAAAACAGTCACAGCAGTCTCATTTAAAAAGTAAGCAAGGATAGGGCATTACGTACCTACCAGTTTCTTACCTTTGACGAGGTTAGCTCTGTTTTTTT
>JACEEZ010003692.1:0-22785 GCA_016584305.1 Chionoecetes opilio | reverse complement strand
AAAAAAAAAAAATAGATAGGATTTATGAAATATAAATTATATTTGGACTTTAGAAGGCATTTGACAAAGTACCACACGAGCTATTCTTAAATAAGGTTAAGGCTCATGGAATAGATGGAGGTTCTTCATTGGATCAGAGCTGCTAGTAATAGGCACAAAGGGTTACAATTAATGGTTCTAAATCTGAATGGGACTGGTGACAAGTGGAGTTCCACAAGGGTCTGTTTTGGGTCCATTACTATTTTTTATTTACATCAACGACTTGGATAGTGGGATTAGCAATGATATCAGCAAGTTTGCTGATGATACTAAGGTAGGTAGGATTATTGGATCACAGTCTGATGTAAACATATTGCAGGGAGACTTAGATAAACTTAACGAGTGGGCAGTCAGATGGCAGATGGAATTTAATATTGATAAGTGCAGCGTTATGAATGTTGGTAGAAAAAAACCCTGGTAATAGATACACCATAAGCAATGTATCGCTGAAAAGATCAGAAGGTGAAAAGATCTTGGAGTGAGGTGAGCCCAGACCTCCGACCTAGGAAACAATGTATTGAGCTAGAAATAGAGCTAATAGGGTTTTTAGGATTCATTACCAGAAGTGTTAAAAGTAGAAGTGCGGAAGTTATTCTAAAGCTTTATCTGGCTCTAATCAGGCCTCACCTAGACTATGCGGTTCAGTTTTGGTCTCAATATTACAGGATGGATATAGCCTTGTTAGAAACAGTGCAGAGAAGGATGACCAAAATGATACAAGGGATGCGTATCTTTAGTTATGAGAAGAGATTGAAGTTATTAAAATTACACTCACTCGAGAGACGCAGAGTAAGGGCGATCTGATAGAAGTTTTTAAGTGGATAAAGGGATTTAATAAAGGAGAGGTAGGAAAAGTTCTTACGGCTTTTAACCAGGGTAGAACAAGAAGTAACGGATTCAAGCTGGAAAAGCGTAGATTTAGAAAGGAAATAGGGAAAAACTGGTTCACAAATAGGGTGGTGAATGAATGGAATGGTCTCAGTAGACAGGTAGTTAGTGCAGAGTCATTAGGGAGCTTTAAAGAGGGGCTGGATAGGTTCATGGATGGGGATGAAAGGTGGATGTAGGTAGTGTTAGGTGACAGGAACTACCACGTGTAGGCCTCGCGGCCTCTTGTAGCTTCCTTATTTTATTATGTTCTTATGTTCTTATCCCTTATTATTTCTATCTATTTTATAGATTTAGCTTTATTTTTATCATTTTATTTTTTTACATCAAATGGGACTGGTCTATGATAGAAATATAGAAGGTAACAAAAAGTTCGCTGAATGCCAGTCCCCATCAATCAGAAAAGAAGAGATGAAAAAGGGGGTGGGCCAGTTTAATTTGGAGGGTGTCTTCACTAACCTCTTGAAATATTTTTTACCGTTTGAAGTTGGAAAAATAGAAACAGTAAGAGAGTTCCATATTTAGGCAGAGAGTTCCAGAGTTAAAGGTCAGACTATAGGTTTAGTGATTATTATTACCAGTGTATGCGTATAAGATTTAGCAATCCTTTAATTTTCACGTTGATGCAAATGTTACGGAGAGAGAGAGAGAGAGAAAGGGGAAAGAGAAGAGAAGAGAAAGAGAAGAGAAAGGGGGGGGGGGGGGTAAAAAATTTGGTTTTTCCCCTTTAAGCGAGAAATTTAAATTCAAAAGGCAGTCCTCGTCTCCTTTGTAGCCGGCAGAAAACCGTCCCCCCTGCCAAGCAGTTGACAACAAACAATTTTTGGGGGATTACATATCCTCGGCTAAATTTTAAAATATAGTAATGAAAAAGGATGTTTTAACAATGAAAAAACCCTGAAATATAACAAACTCTATATAAATATTTTATTTTCCCAAGTTTTTTTATAAGAGATGCATAATAAGGTACTTTGAAAATTCCAATATAACCTTGGGGCCCCCCATCTTTGTGAGTTTTGCAGTAACAGGTGTAGGGGCCACACTGAGGGGCCCCCCCAAAAAAAATAATACTAAAATCCCTTTTTAAAACCTTTATAAACCCTTAAAAATCGCTGGTCACGCGCCTGGCGCCCCCAACGGGGCATAAAAAAAGGGACCTAAAAAATTTTAAAAAAGTGTAATACCTGTCAAGGACCTTGAAGATTAAATTTTTTAAAAAGTAAAAATTTCCCCTAACGTGATAGTTGGGCCTTAAACAATAAAAAAGTAGCATAGTAAAAGGGAAATAGAAAAAAAGGGGGTTTAGATAATGGGAAAGGGGCCCGTTTTTCCAAAAAGCCCGTTACTCGACTCGCCGAGTAGGTATTGGGAACAAAAGATATTCTTAGAATTTTAAAAATCGGGAAGGGAAAATTTGAGGGGGAAAACCCGTGGAGAGGTTTTTTGAAAAGTTTCCGGGAAGCAAAAAAAAAAACCCCAAAAATTTTACAAGTGACCAAAAAAATTTTGATGGGAATTCCCGAAAAGGGCAAACGACAGTCCCCTGATGTTCGCTTTAAAAAAATTTATTAAATACCCTTTAAAACGGATTAAAATGCGTAAAAGGGATACCTTAAAAAAATGTAAAAAAAAAATAGGCCCCCTTTAAAATAAAAGGAAGGCAAATAGTGAACCCCCCCGGGTTAAATAGATCCCCTAGTGGGGCCGATGCATAGAGAAAGATGGCAGCCACAAAAAAATAGAAAAGGGATAGTTTCCAGTTTTAAAAATGTCTGATTAACAAAAAATTTAAAAAAAAAAGATCCCACCCCAAATTCTAAAAAATTCTGATGATTTAAAAGGTGACAAGCACTACAATAAAATCCAGGGTAAGCTTTACTTACAAGCCCGGATAGAAATTGCGAATAGCATCCTGCCCTAAACAAGGGTTGAAAATTTAAATTTCATTTTAAACCTTTATCTAGCGTATGAAAGAAATCCTCCTAGGAAAAAAAAGGGCCTCGGGGTTTCCCTTTTCCCAAAAACTGAAATCAAACCATGTTTAGCTGTCCCCGGCAATATTGGAAACGAAAAACAGTGAATGGGGAAAAAAAAACTGGGAAAAGCTTATGGGGCAAAGGGTTTTTTGAATGGTCAAAAAATTTAAAAAAATCACTTGAGAGCATCTAAACGCACAGTCGTTTTCACACTATTTAAGCCGTTTGGCCCTTTTAATAGGAAAAGGGCAAAAATATTAAAAAGGTGTTGAGATCAATGTAAAGATTGTCCAACCTTTTACTTTTTAATGTTAAAAAAAACCTTTAAAGTTAGCCGCCAAAAGTAACCATTTTTTTAAGTCCTCCTGCAAGTCTCGGACTTTTTTAACCCTTCTGTCTCAAAAAAAAGGAACTGAGACACCCCCCGAAACATTGAAAAAAGGTCCGTTTGGGTTTTTTGGGCAGAAAAGGGAAATCAAAACCAAATAACAGGGTTTGGGCATGCAACAAGGTTGGGTTTTCCATAAAGGGTCATCGATCCTTCCGAAGATCTATAAAAAAAAAGCAATAAAAGGGCTTTTCACAAAGCATGATGTAAAAGAAAAAAAAGTTAAAAACTCGGGGTCGTAGATTATACCCGTGCTTAAAACGTTAGTGGGTTTGGGGTTAGTGGAAGTGCGGGGAGGTAAAAAGGGCAATTCAGCAAAACCCGGGTCAGTCGGGCTTTGGTTTTTTTAAACCTGTCTTTATAAATTATTTGGACATTTTGCAAAAGGGTGGACCCAAATGCCTAAAAATTTTTGGGCCATGTTTCTCACCAACAAAAATGCCCCGGGCCCAAGTTTCGGGGGGCCAATTTGGGGAATTCCTATTTCGGACCTGAACCTTTAAACGGTATCGCCTTTTTTTTTATAATGGGAAACCGCACGTTTATTTTGCTGTGCCATCATCTCGGAAACGAAAAGTTGTAGCCTTTCCTTTGCCCTTTTGTGGGAAATTAGTAAAGACTGCAAAGGGAAAACCCAGAAAAGCTATCATGTTATAAAAAGGGTTTTTTGGGCTTCCCCTTTAGGTCATAGGGCATCCTTTTATCCCCACCATAAAGTATTTAGTGAGGGATTCCCCTGGACTCGCAAATAAAATATTAAGGGCAAGCCGACCGTGGAAAACCCAAATTTCCCCCCAAATTTGTCGAGAAAAACTGTTTAAAACGGTCTAAACCGCGTGGACTTCCTTTTAAACGCGCCCCGCCCCCCAATTCGAGCTTGGAGGGGTATGCGACGTAAAAAGTCTCCCTTATTTTGTAAAATGTAAAAATTCCGAAGCTCCATTAGGGAAACTTTTCGCCTTTAAATCCTGAGAAAAATTTTTTGGTGGGGAATAAGGGCAAAAAAAAAAGGGAAATTTAAATGCATGGGCTACGTCGCAGCCTTTTTAATTCTTCACCGGTGAAAGGACTAAAAAACCTTGAAAAGTGGATCCAAAAAACCCAGAGATATTGGGGAGCCGTGAGACTCTTGGGTAACTGTAGAAGATCTATAGCAACACGCCCCCATGGTTGTTCAGGTGGGGGTTTTTAAATATAGGAGGGGGCCCTGGAGTCGCCCCTTTTTGGGTTTTGGGCAAAAAGATCCCCTGGAAAAAATTTTTTAAATTTGTCCACACTCATCGTGGGCCAAAAATACACACGCCTCGCGGCGGGCTAGGGTACTTTAAAGTCCCGGTTTTCCCCACCCAAGGGGCCCCCACATCGTGCACAATTTTGAGTACCGTGGGAAAACAAAACTCAGGAATAAATTTTTGTTCCACTGGGTCTCTTTTCTGGGGCCCAAATTTTATCCCAAAATTCCTTGTCAATCATAAATAAATAAATCATTGGGGCATACGGGGGGGGCGCGTCGCCTCGAAAACCCTACAAAACGCCCCCCGGGGGGGTCACCACGCGCGATTTCCCCATGCAGGCCCCTTTTCCCCCAATCCCAAGGGGAACTCTCGACAAAAAAACATCAACTTGCCCCGGGCCACGACCCCTTGGGGGCGCCCCTTGGCCTCCCCCAAGCGGTTTTTCCTCTTACAGATACAACCCGTTTCCTTTGTCAATCGAAAAAAAAATTTTTGAGAAATTTCAAATAATGCGGGTAAAGGTTTTTTTCATCGCAGACTCAAAAGGCATAGATGCCCTTCCCCAAAATTTCATTTTTACGTTGTTTCGACCCCCAAATTCATAGATTTAAAAATTTGGGAAAAACGGGTTTTTCCCCTGTGACCGAAACCCACCCCCCGGAAGGGTTTCGCGAAAAACCGCCCGCTACCACATTTGCACGCCCGGGGCAAAAATTTTGGGGGGGGGGTTTAAAAACTCTTGGATCGTCAATAAAATGTGCAAGCCTACTGGAAAAATTCTTCCCCTTAAATAACTCAGTTAGGGCTGCATGGTGGTATAGACGGGTTTTGGGGATGCCAAAAAAAAACTTTTTTAAATTGTTTGGGGCCCCAAATTACTTTTGAGGGTCTCTTGTGTGTAACGGAAAATTTATTTCCCCCGGGGAAAAGGGGAAACTCTGCTCGCATACGCGATTACACGGTTTTTTCCCTTTTTAATCTTTTTTGAATTAGAAACTGCCCCAAGGTCCCTTAGCCGAAGTGTCCCGTAAAATAGCTTTAAATGGAGTGAAAAATCGGGGGGAAAGCCCCGAAAGGGCGTTTTAGAGTGCATGTTTTAACTCTTCGAAAATTTGTCCCGAGGAGATCCCCGGAAATGAGAAAACTTTCTTAAAAAGCTGGGTTTTGGGGAGATTTCCATTCTGGCCCAAATCTTTTATAAAGGGGCGTTAAAAAGGGCCCCCCTAGTCCCAAAAAAATTAACAAAATTTTTTTAAAACTTTATTGGGAAAGTTTTTTACGGCCAATACTTATCGTCCAAAGGGTGGAGTCCCTCCCCGGGCGCAGTATGGGCCCCAAAAAGTAATCTTAGCTTTTAAAAATTCACAAATTGGTGAACTTTGGGTTTGGGGGGAAACCCGCTGACAACAATCGTGAAACTGATTAAAGTTAAAGTGGACTCATGGTTTTTTGCTAAAATTTTAATATATCCAGGTATTGAACACGGGTTCCCCATAAAACCGGCCAAAAAAAGGGATTTATCCCTTTCTGAAAAGTAAGCGGGCGGATTTTCAACCAAACGGGGATCCAAAACCCTTCGTAGTGGGCCTCCCGGGGTCTGAAAGCCCCTAACCTTCTGGAGGATTCTGCCCTGGTACCTGCCAGTACCCCCCAAAGGTCCAAACTACGAAAAATTTTATTTCCCGGGAAATAACGACCCTGAAAGATCTTTTTTGGGCTGAACGGATAATTTCATCTTCTGAGATTTATTTACCCCCGCCCCAAAAAACAATAAATGGGCGAAAAGGGGGCCCCCCCCTTCTTCGGGGCAAAAGGAACAAAAGGGCTGTTCCAGGGTGAGCCGAGGGTTTAATAAACCCCTTTCTCCAAAATTTCCTCTAAAATGTGTTTTCTACCACAGCCGTTGGCTATGGGGTAGCCTGTTTAAACAGGAAAGAGACAGGGGTTTTGGGCCCTGGACTGAGGGGTTTAAAGTTTATGTTTTCCCCTGTATCGGTAGCACCCAAGACTTCACCGGAGTGCTATGAAATCTCGGTACTGACCCAAAGTTCGAAGAAAAAAAAAAAAAAGATTGGGGGTTTAACTCCGGGGAGGGCCACGACGTTTGACAACGGAAAAATGAGGGGTTTGGTTTCCAGACCCCGCTCCCATGTCAACGGCGGACTTCTGAAACCCAGCCACAAGCGTAGTAAAATCCCAAAGGTTTAGGTACCACCTCTCGATCTACACCCAAACCCCTTTTCCCCAAAAGGGAAAAATCCAAATTTTTTAACCCCGCCTGGTTCCCCCCTGTGGTTTTAACAACCCCAAAGCTGATGTGACATGTCCTGCGCTGACAGTGCTAAGGTCGCCTCTTTCGGCCCAATCGTTTTACTTTACTGGGACCCTCGAGAATACTTCACTGTTATAGGGGCATCAGAAACCCCCACTGGGGAAAAAGGGGATCGCCATACACGGGGGTTTTATGGTCCCCCCGACAATCGTGGCCTTCACGAGTTTCCAAACCCCCCCGTAATATTTTAGGCGAGCGTTAGAAAACATTTTTTTGAGGGGGAAAAAACACCAGTCGGTGGGCCCCCGCTTATCGCCTCTTTCCCTGTGATGATTTGACATTTTGGGGGTCAGAAAACATAGGGAATCCATCGCCCTTTTAAATGGTTTTCCCTTTAAAATTTTTTTAAATTTAAATTTTGGGGTCAATTTCCCCAATTTGATTAGATTTTATCGTAGCTAAAACCCCCCAGCCCGTCACAGGGAGCTGAAAATTGGATGTTTCATAGAACTCCATAGAACCGGAAAGGGAAAACCCTTTTTTTTTCAATTAATAGGTTTAAGGGTCCTGTTTTTCCCTTTTTTTTTTAAAGTTTTAAACCCGTGACCCCCTTCACATTCAAACCCCCTTTGGGGTAACGGCCACCCGGCCACCACGTGCACTCCCCCTTTAGAGCTGATACAAATCTTTTAAGAGTTTCATTTAAAAGTAGGTCCAGTGTCCACAGGGCCCCCGGGAAAAGGGGGTTTATGGCTTTTCCTTTTGTGGGTTTTTGCCATGATTTTTGTTTTCTGGCAGGCACCCAATATTGGGTAAATCGACAAATTTTGCCGCGCCTGCGCCAAAGGAAAAACTCTCGCGGTTGTGTTTAGTTAACCCGGATGGTGCGTCCCAGGCTCGCATGTCTTCCCCCCACGACTTACCTCTCCCAGCAGCCCACCCTTTTCTCATTGTTTGGGCCCAGTTTTTTTATTGGTAGCATGGGGGGGGCCCCCCCGGGACTGTGATTAACCCCTAATTTTTTCGGGGCATTAATAACTTCCCCTTATTTTTGTCTTTTTTTTGCGTCCCTTTCCCCCCGGGCCCGCCCTCGACGACGAAGGAAAAAGGGAAAATTTAATCCTGGTTTAGGGACTCCCTTGGGGACCCTGGGTGGGTTTTTTAGTTTGATTATAAAACCCCCTTGGGGATGCCCCTTTGCATTTCTGCGCGCCCCCCGGAGGCATTTCTGTACCGAAAAGTCCCCCCTTGTTGCAGTAGGGAAAAAATGATTGCCTCTCTTTCAGCTGCCCCACTGATAAAAAGGCGGGAGGTGTTTTTTTTGTTGGGGTTTGGGAAAAGGATATTTACTCCCCAACTGCGGCTTGTGAAAGCCGTAGATTTTTCTGTCTCCATAACTTGCCGTCAAGGCTGTTAGGAAAAACCACTAACTCGTCTTTTAGGGGGGAAGGGCAAGGGAAAAAGCTGCCGACGCACCTTCCCCTTGGGCATGTAGTAATAGAACAAAAAAGTTTTTAAGAAATGTGGACATATTTTTTCCCCTACTAATATCGGGTTTCCCTTTTACCAATGTGGGGCCCCCGTTAGAATTTTTTATGCACCCCTTTTTGGGTTTAAAGTAATTGGCCCCGATAGCCATCCCCTACAGTTTGCCCACGACAAATTTGTTATTTAAAATCCCGTCACATGCCCCTTACTTGTTTCAATACCCGGGGGTTGCTTTCTCCCCCACTGAAAACCTCAGGGAAATTTTCCCCCAATTTGTCGTAATCTTGCCCAACTTCCGGGGAGAAAGTTCTGTGCCCGCATTAATTTTGAGCTCTCGATCCAGGTTTTAGTCTAGATCGAATGAAAGCAATTTTTTTCGCTGGGGCCCGTATGTGTATACATCCCGAGTTTTCATTACGTCCTCACACAGAGTGAGAAAATTTAAAACGCTCTGTAGTCTTCCTCAAACTCCACTAAATGGGCGCATGGATGTTTTGTGGGTAACAACCCTTAAAAAATTTGGAAAAACAGCCCCAGGGTTGGCGGACCGCCTTGATTGGTTTTTCCCTTGTATGAGTTGTTGAGCTGTTAGAGGGGTAAAAATTGTGGGAGTAAATAACCAATAGCAGTAGTAGTAAGGGAGCAAATATATAGTTTGTAAGTAGTAGTAGTAAATAGTAGTAGTAGTTGAGTATCAGGCATAGTGGAATACTGTTACCGTTTCCCCGGGGTAAGTTTAATCTGGGGTTTTAAAAAAATCTAAGTTTTTTTTTCTGTTCCCCCATGCAGCAAAATTTCCCCTTTTGAATAAAAACACAAATTTTAAAAACCCTTCTAACTCTTCCTTACCTTTTTGGGATTTAAAAGAGAAATAAAATAGTTTTTAATAATTAATTTCATACGTAAAAAAGCCTCCATTAGTGGAAAAAAAAAAATTTGTTAAAAGGGAAAAAAATTACGGAAGTCCCCCCTAAAACGACCGTTTTCCCCCTTTTCCCCCCCAAAAATTCTCCTTTCACAGAAAAAAAAAGCATTTTGGGGAGACTATTATTCACTGATAAAAAATTTTTCAATGAGATGGGAAACTAAAAAAATTCCTCAGTTTGTTTAATTTTAAAAAAATTAAATGTAATTGTAGTGTTTTGCTAAAATTTCTTGTAGCTCTTAACTTAAATTAAAAGTTTAGCTGTAAACCAGGGTGTAGATCGTCCAAGGTATGTTTCCCCCTTTTTCCTCCCCGATGACGGTAAAAGTCCCCCCCTTGTCCCCATGCCAAAAGTTGGGGAAAACCCCCTCCTGACCAGTCCATCTTTGGGGTTTGGTAAATTTGAAATGAAATGGGGGTAAACTTTTTAAATTTCCCCAGGGTCCCCTAGTCGCAGGGAAAAAGTTCTCAAAAAAGCAAATTAAAAGTTTCCCTCCCTTACACCCTCGCTTTTTCCCTCGGAAACAGGCTCCCACGGGATAAATTGGGGGGTGTTGGATGAGGCACCGTGAGTTAGGGGGTATATTTGCGGGGGGCTTGTACTCGTGAGTCAGCTTGCCTCGACCCTTCCCAAAAACCCTCTCTTCGGTTCCCCCTGGTTTTTCCTTAAAACCCCTCCCCCTGTTCACCCCGCCAAGCTGCGGGTTGGGTTTAAAAAATTTCGTTTTTGTTTCAAAAAATTTTTTCTCCCTCACAACCCCGAATTCCCAAAAACAAAAAATTTCAACGTAATTTAATTGTTCAACACTGATAATAGTATTTTTTGCCCCCCCGCCGGCCACCAAATTTTTTTGGTTATTCCTTTAAAGCGAGTAAAAACACAGGTAGACTCACCTTCAATTTGGGATGAGAGTCAAGGTTTCCCGTAATTCACGTTCTTTTAATCTGTTTTGTTTTAATGTTAAAACAGGGGGTTTCGTAAAGGGTGAAGAGAGACGCCAGGGTAATTGGGGATTTTTATTGTGTTAATTTTAAAAAATATACACTTTTACGAAATATACAGGGGTTTAACCCCCCTTCCCAAACCCCAGTAAAGGGGTCCCGTCTCTCCATCCCTTGCCGGGGAAAAGCTCCCCGGGCCCCGGCCCAAACAGTTGAAAACTACCAGTTTATTTATCAAAAATTTTTTTACCTTTCCTTTCTCCACTATTGAAAATTTTTTTTTTTTTTTTTTTTTTTTCATCCCCGGGATTTGGGAAAAGGGGACAAAAAAAAGGGGGAACACAAAACCCGTTTTGTTCCAGCCCTATAAAAAAAAAGACCGTAAGAGAATAAAAAAAAAAACACAGGGGGGAGGCCAAATTTTGTTTTGGGGGGGTGGGCTTGTTTCCCCTTTTTTTGAAAAGATTTAAGTCAAGGAAAAATGGAAAAAAAAGAAACAGGAAAAAGATTTTCCCGAGTTTACCCGTGAAAGGGATGAAAAGGGGTAAAGATATGATTAACTCTTGCATTAGGGATGGACAGAATAGGGAGGGAATGAGGGAGAAATTTTTGTGCAGCGAGGCCCCCGGGAGTTTGGGGAAAGGGATGCGTTAGCAAGTTTTAAAGAGCAGGGGAGGGATGGAAAAAAAACCCGGGAGAAGAAAGCAAGAGAAGCAAAATTGCGGCGGTGATTTTAAAAATTTAAGACCCGTCAGGGCGGGGGAGAGGAGTTATGAGGGCGAAAAAAACTTTTGACTCAAACCCGTTTAGGAGAGTGTTTGAGTGGATCCTCCCCAAACATGTGAGACATACTCCATACATGGGGGGGAAAAGGGCCCCTTATAGAGCAACAATTGGGGGGGGAAAAAAAAAACGCAAAACGCCACAGCACCCCTTAACTTTTAGAAAACTGTTTAGCAAGAGATGAGATTTAGATTTTCCCGTTTTAGATTTTTTTTAAAGGATAGCCAGAATGTTTTATTGTAGAAGAAAGGGGAACCCCCTTTTAGTGTCATTAAGAAGGGGGATAGTTATCTGGTAGGTTTTGTCGAGTAGATAGGTGAAGAAATTGGGTTTTTGAGGCATTGAACAAAACAAGGTTTGCTTTGCCCCAATCAGAAATAATAGAAAGATCAGAAGTTAGGCGCTCGGTGGCATCTCTCCGTGAATCACTTAGTTCCTGTTGAGTTGGACGTCTAATAAACGACGTTGAAAAATGCAGGGTAGAATCATCAGCGTAGGAGTGGATAGGGCTTTGAGTTAGATATAGAAGATCATTAATGAATAATAGAAAGAGAGTGGGTGATAGGACAGAACCCTGGGGAACACCACTATTGATAGATTTAGCAGAAGAACAATGTCCGTCTACAGTAGCTGCAATAGAACGGTTTGAAAGGAAACTTAAAATGAAGGTACAGAGAGAAGGATAGAAACCGAATGAGGGTAGTTTGGAAATTAAAGATTTGTGCCAGACTCTATCAAAAGCTTTTGATATGTCAAGGGCAACAGCAAAAGTTTCACCGAAACCCCTAAAGGAGGATGACCAAGATTCAGTTAGGAAAGCTAGAAGATCGCCAGTAGATCGCCCTTTACGGAAACCGTACTGACGATCAGATAGAAGATTGTGAGCAGATAGATGCTTAAGAATCTTCTTATTAAGAATAGATTCAAAAACTTTAGAAAGGCAGGAAGTCAAAGCTATAGGACGGTAGTTTGAAGGATTAGAACGGTCACCCTTTTTAGGAACAGGTTGGATGTGAGCAAACTTCCAGCAAGAAGGAAAGGTGGAAGTAGATAGACATAGACGGAAAAGTTTGACCAGGCAAGGTGCAAGCACAGAAGCACAGTTTTTGAGAACAATAGGAGGGACTCCGTCAGGACCGTAAGCCTTCCGAGGATCTAGGCCAGAAAGGGCAAAGAAAACATCATTCCGAAGGATCTTAATGACAGGCATAATAAAGTCAGAGGGTGGAGGAGAAGGAGGAACATCAGCCAGAGTGGAATTTTTAGCAAATGTTTGAGCGAGGAGTTCAGCTTTAGAAGTAGATGAGACAGCTGTGGAGCCATCTGGGTGAAGCATAGGAGGGAAAGATGAAGAAGAAAAATTGTTAGAGATGTTATTAGGTAGATGCCAGAAGTCACGAGAGGAATTTGATTCAGAAAGATTTTGACATTTTCTATGAATGAAAGAGTTTTTGGTAGGCTGAAGTAACTGAACATATAGTAATGAGCAAGTAATGTTTCTACCATAGAATAAACTGATAATATAACTACTTTATATAAATATCTATTATGTTACCATTTATTTATAAGAGCTGCATAATAATGGTACGTGACATCTCAATATAACCTTGCCGGCCTTCTATCTTTGCTGAGTCTGCAGTAACTAGGTGTAGCCGGCCACACTGAGTGCCACACCCATACATACATACATACATACATACATACATACGTTTCAACCCTTTATAAATGCCTTAACAGAGAGAGAGAGAGTGTGTGTGTGTTGGTGTACATACTTGTATATAATATGGGGGTCACTTTTTTGGGGGGATTCATTCACCCACGGTCTTGCCCAAGCGAGTTGGACTTACTTTCGCAAGCCCTTACTTAACCTTCCATAACGAGCTGGAATTCATAGCACCCAATTTTTGGGTAATGTTAGGAGTTGGGACCTCACACACTACACACACCCCATCCCATGGAGCTATAAAAGGTGGAGAGGTACCGTTACTGTTTGATTTGCATATTATTTGGTGATTAATGTAAGATTAACACGAATATTGCTTTGTTATGTTTCTTTATGCCTCCCTCCTTGCACACACATGCTTTTTGTCTCTCTCTTCTCTCTCCTCTCTCTCTCTCTCTCTCTCTCTCTCTCTCTCTCTCTCTCTCTCTCTCTCTCTCTCTCTCTCTCTCTCTCTCTCTCTCTCTCTCTCTCTCTCTCTGCACTCGAGAGCGATTGGGAGAGATAGGACGTGGGCACCAGGCCCTCCGTGTTTTTATGCTCTCCTGGGCATCAAACACCTTGTACAGACATCTAAGTTTCATCACCGCTTGCGCAAGGTAAAGTTACCTCAGTGCGACATAGTGTGAGAAACAAGTGCGTAACCTGTGACCGTAATCTGCTAAATTACTGTGGTGTTGTGAGTGGGAAGGCAGAGTGTGGGTGAGGCACTGTCCCCTGACCTGAATGTCTCAGGCCAAGAACCCAGCACGGTGACCTTGAACATTTCCACCCACCCACCCTTCCCTGCCCATCATCCCCCCATAGCTGCATCTCCTCTCTCTCCCTCGGTGTCGTGTGGGCAACGGTCTGTTTACTCTCGGCGTCAACCCTCAACCCTCTTCCCTCCATTCCTCCTTGTCTGACATCTCACCACGGCCCGCACCTATCTTGGCCTGCCCTGAGTCGCGGGGTCTACGCGTGGTAACTAGTGTGGAATGGATGAGTTTGTGCTCGCTACACACCACGCCCTCCATCTTGCATAATGGATGAGGCAGTGAACGACGGAGATATGAGCACGGCGCCTCAGAGCGAGGTGGGTGGCCTGCCTCCTGGTGTGCCTCGCGTCCCCACTGGCTTGCCTACTACTAACTATGAATCTGGAAATATGGTAAACCATATCGGTTCCCACAAGGAAATCGTACACATGATGATGGATCAAATGAAATGGATAACAGCGACTCTGAATCAAGTAATGAGGGCTTCACCGAGTGCGAGACAAGAAAGAAGAGAAGGAGGAGACTCAGGAATAACATGACGGCTGGTAGCACTACTGGACTTAATACTACTGCTGGTGCTGGCCCCTCGCACCACCAAACAACAGTAAACAGTACCCCTAGACCCTAGCCTCGCCTGCCACTGCTTCTTCAGGCAAGTCTGGTAGAACCATATTATACTTCCCACACGACGCCAATCTCTCAGAGGATGATAAGTGTAATTGGCTCGCAGACGCCATGCAGGCTGGCTATAACCTTAAGTCACGTCCAGAACCCCCTTTTTTTTTTTTGCCTACTTAATGTTGTAATGTTCAATCCTATTCTGTTAGAATTCAAACACACCTTAAATCCACCAAAAATAATTGTGATTTTCCAGCCTTGTTTCCGTAAAAAAACAACGCTTTTGTAAAAGCGCGCGAGTTTTTTTTTTCTTCCCTCCAACAGGGTTACGAATGTATTGATGACGTAGCAAAAGGCAGACGGCTCTCCCCCGCGACGCAGATTCACTCAATCCGATACTCTCTCCTTTCCTTTCCTGCTCTCTCTCTCTCTCTCTCTTGTCTCTCTCTCAGTTCTCTTCTCTCTCTCTCCTCTCTCTCCTCTCTCTCTCTCCTCTCTCTCTCTCTTCTCTCCTCTCTCCAATCTCTCTCTCTCTCTCTCTCTCTCTTCTCTCTCTCTCTCTCTCTCTCCTCTCGTTCCGGTCTCGCTCTCTCTCTATCTCTCTCTCTCACTCGTCGCTCTCATCTCGCTCTCTCTCGCTCTCGCTCGGCTCTCGCTTCGCTCTATCGCTTCCGCTCTCACGCTCGCTCTCGCTCGCTCGCTCGCAGTCTCTCGTCTCTCTCTCTCTTCATCTCTCTCTCTCTTCTCATCGTCTCTCCTCATCTCTCTCTCTCGTTCTCTCTCTCTCATACTCTCCTCTCTCTCCTCTCAACTCAACATCTCCACCCAAACAAATAACCTCCTCTCCTCTCTCTTCTCTCTCTCTCTTCTCTCAATCCCCTTCCTTTCCCTTCTTCTCTCTCTACTGCTTCCTTTCCCTTTCTCTCTCCTTCTTTTCCTTTTCCTTCTCTCCTCTCATCTCTCTTTCTCTCTCTCATCTCCTTTTTTTTTTCTCTCTATCTCATCTCTCTTCTCGGTCGTCCCTCTCTCCTCTCCTCTCTCGTCTCTCATCTCTCAAGCTACCTCTCGTCTCTCTCAGCTCTCCTATCTCCCTCTCTACTTCTCCTCGCTCGTCTCTCTCTCTCTCTCTCTCCTCTCCATTCCCTCTCCCTCTCGCGTTCCCTTCTCAATCCTTCTTTTCCTTCCCTTCTCTCCTCAGCGCTCCCTCTCTCTCTCTCCTCCTCTCGTGTCCTCTCTCTCTCGTCTCTCTCACTCCTCTCTCATCTCTCTCTTCAAGTCCTCTATCTCTCTCTCTCTCTCTCTCTCTCTCTCTCTCCCCTCTCGATCATCTCTCATCTCTCTCCATCCTCACTCTCTCCTCTCTCCTCTCTCCTTCCTTTCCCTTCTCTCCTCCTCTCTCTTCTCCCTACCTTTCCCTTCTCTCCCTCTCTCTGCTCTCCTACCTTTCCCTTCGCTCCTCTCTCTCTCTCTCTCCTCTCATCTCACTCCCTCTCTCTCTCTCTCTCTCTCTCTCCTCTCATCTCTTCTCTCTCTCTTCTTCTCTCTCTCTCTCCTCTCCTCTCTCTCGCCTCTCTCTCTTCTCTTCTCTCTCTCTCTCTCTATCGTCCTCTCTCTCATCTCTCATCTCGTCTTCTCCCGCCTTTCCTCTCGCTCTTTCCTTTCCTCCTCCTCCCTCTCTCTCTCCCGTCCTCTCTCTCTCTTCCTCCTCTCGCTCTTCTCCTCTTCGCATCTCTCTCCTCTCATCTCTCCTCCTCTCTCCTTCCCCGGCTGCCATCCTCTCTCTCCTCTCTCTCCTCATCTCTCTCTCTCTCTCCTCATCTCTCTCTCTTCTCTCTCTCTCTCTCTCTCTCCTCTCTCCCTCCTTCTCTCTCTCTTCTCTCTCTCTTCTCTCATCTCTCTCTCTCTCCTTCCTTTCCCTTCTCCTCTCTCGGCGCTCTCTCTCTCTCTAATCTCTTTCTCTCCTTTTCTTTCTTTTTCATCTATTTCGTCTCCCTCCGCCTCTTCCTCCATCCTCCACGAGAGAGAGAAAAAAAAAATACAGGAGAGGAAAGAGGCAAGGAAGGGAGCGAGAAGAGAGAGAGAGAGAGCCAGGGAAAGGAAGGGGAGAGAGTATCTGAGTGACATCTGGCTCGCGGGAGAGCGCTGGGCCTTTTGCTAAACGGTCCCCCGAGCCTGAACTTGAGTTGGCCACATCGTCTGAGTGTTTTGAGAAACTCGGGGAATTTGCAGATTTTTATTGCGGATTATTTAAAAACGGCTGACTGGATGCAGAAAGTGAACGACGTATTGTTGATATACTCGTAATGGCTATAATTTGATTGATTAAACAGGAATGATGAAGGGTCTGGACGATTACTTTAAAACTATAATCAATCAATCAAGAGATGGCTACGAGTTGTGTGTTTTTGGTCCCCATGGCTCCGGTAAGAAGATTAGAGAACCAGAAAACACCAACAGTTCTCGTGCTTCTGAACTTTGCGAAGGTCCAGAAGGTTGGAATTGCAGGTTCTTGTATCAGAGACCAGAGCTGCACCGCGGACATGGGAAAGAAAGGGGATAGTAATGCCGGATGGTAGCTAAGGAATCGACCACATCCTCTTTGGATCTCGTTTGGAGGATCCCTCCAGAACTGCAGGGTTTTACCTGATCTGAATTCTTTGGAACAGATCACAGACTTGTTGTTGCTTACACTTGAGCTTCATGTCAAGTCCAGAAGATCTCAAAGGTAACCATACTGTGTTTCATCTTGAGAAACTGAAGGACTTGACATTTGCCTCATGAGTATGCGCTGGCAGTCTCAATCGGTTCTGATATGCTCGTGTGCTCTCGGGGATCCCTGTAACCTGTGGGATACCTTCAACGTGAAACTCTACAGGCTGCCCAAGTTGGTGTATTGAGCGCCCGAGGTCAAGGCGTGGTTTTGTCCTCTACGGAAGACGCTGGAGAAAATCGAGGAGAGTCGCCGCTGCCAGGCTGCTGGGAACCGGCACAGCACGGGCTCTGTCACGCCGGAATGAACCCCTCCTTAGGAGAGACAAGGACGGATATGTCAGGGAGTCCTCGCTGAGATGTCGTAGGGTCATTTGAACGCTAATGACCTCCGACCCGTCCTACCGACCCTGAAGAACTCCGTTTCCAAGTCTCCTTTCTCTCGGGCGAGTTGCTATTCGAACAGCAGATGGCGCCTCGTGTCGACATGGATGTGCAAGATTGCTCGTTTGGGCTGAGTACTTTGGGGCAGTTGTTCACGGCGGCCCTCCAACTGAGCAGCTTTCAACACCCTGGTGGTTACGAGGGCAGTGATGCCGATCTCCCCATTTAACGAAACCGCACCCTCTCTTGAAACGAAGTCAGAGAGGCTGTAGCAAAGTTTATCAGGGTTGGGAAAGTGCAGCCTGGTGTTTGTAATATCGGTGCGGAGCTCCTCAAAGCTGGGGGTGAGGCCATGATCCGCGGGTTGCAGCTGTTCCTGACTGCCGTGTGGCAATCAGGTACATTTCCTCCTGCCTGAAAAGGGGGCTGGTCGTCCACTATTCTGGAAGGAAAGGGGACCGTCCAGGACTGCAACAATTACCGCGGTATTACACTGCTCAGTGTGGGGGGGGGGGGCGTACCAGGCAAGGTGCTTGCCCATCTATTGCTGACACGAATTCGCAGTCCATCTGGTGAAGCTCAGAGACCCTCAGCAAGTTCTGGGTTCCCGCCTGGTAAGTCCATGAACGGACCGTATCCTAGCGCTTCTGTCCTGGTGGAACGCCGCGTGATTTTCGACAGGGATGCTGCAGCCTATGTTGATCTTAAGACGGCGTTTGACTCCATTGCATCGTGAGTCACTTCTGTGATCTTCTGCCGACTTCGGGGATTCCTGTCAAGGACGATTTGGTTTGATAACTGGTCTGTATTCTGGGACTGAATTGCTGTGAGTGTGGGGGCAAGTGTATCCACCTTCTTTCCTTGTGAATCAGAGTGAGGCAGGGTCGGTCCTTGCCCCATCAACTTTTCAACGCTTGTTATGGACGGGGTATTGGGACAAGGTTGTAGATCAAAGGTGATTGTGGAGCATCCGTCGGCAAACACCAAGATCACTGATCTTGTTTTTGCCGATGATGCAGTAATCTTTGCTGCGTCGCTTGGAGTCCCCTGGTGATGGCTCTCGAGCGCTGCACGAGGAGGGAAGCCTTTGGGACTGAGGTTGTCTCCTGGCTCAAGGACAAGGTCCAGGTGTGTTTGGAGACTTACTAGATCGAGTGTTTCTCAACCTTTTTCAACAAATCCATTCCCCCCTTCATGAATTCTCAACATCGAATTGCTTCCCCTTCATTTTTTTTCTCGACCCCAAATCCCACCCCGGCCAAAAAAAGGTAAAAAAAAAAAAAAAAAAAATGTTGAAGAGACACCTTGCTTTATTACAAAGTTTACAGTCATAATTATCTTATATTTGATAGATTTCTGTGATAATGCTTAACTTACATCACTTGCCTACAAAAGACTAGCGACACTAAGGCAAATTTGGAATCTGGTTGGGAAAAAGTTCAATTAATCTCTCATATTTTTATCACACATCAGTGGGCAGGCTAATATTTTTCTTTTCATTCAGTTGACGAATCCGAGGTTTGTGTCATGACAAATGCACACTCATGTCGTGGTCCACATCCAATCGGTTCCCTCTCGCTCTTATCTTGATTTGTAGAAGGGTGGAGAAAACATACTCACATAAAGAGGTAGTTGAAAAAGGCAAGAGTAGTCGAAGTGGCAATCCTCACTGACTTTTGGATAGCTGATGCATTGAACCCAGAATACATTCAGAGATTTTTCTTCATAGAGATATTTTTGGCAGCATGAAATCATGGTTGAGAATCAAGGAACCTCGTTTCCTGAACATCACTGGAATGGTTAGTAATATCAAGAGTGCCAGAGAATTGGGATTCAATTACCAACTTCCCTTCTTTCCTCCTCGAATTCTGGGAGTACCTAATTAAATTCACTTTGCCAAGTGAATCTCAGATGCTGTAGTGATTTCCTAGTTTTAAGTAATGGGTCCAAGCAGACTATCTTCTTCATTCTCGTCAAGGACGCTGAAAGGTTTTTCAAACATGGCAACATTCCCGGCACCCGCTTCCTTTGTCAATTTCTGGAGCGTTGGCAAGAATTCCACGAAGACAATCCATCAGGTGAAACACATTTCTTTCCTTACCCTGTAGCTTCATAGTTCAAACCTATTTAGCTGCTCAAATATATCTGCTAAATATGAAAGACTGGCTCCCACAAAACCCTTCATTGAAGTGACTAACAGATCATCTTTCCCTTGCATTTCAGGAACAATTTAAGCCTCCCCACCCGAAGTTCAAACACAAAAGATTCAAAACATTGCCCTTGGAAAGCCAGCGCACTTTGAAAGTAAAAGAGTAGAGCTATCATGCCCGAATCCGATGTCCTACAAAGGGTCTGGAAAAGGGAGAGTTCAGAGCTCACAGCTTTTACAAAGTTCTCTACGCATTTGACCACTGCTCCAGGATCTTGCAAGTTCATCAGGAGGGTTTTTGACGCCAGTGCAAAACGATGTATCATACTGAACCCCCCCCAAAAACCCCCCCCTTGGCATGCGGAGCTACTTCCTTGACACGCTTCTGGACCCTGATTTTTAATCCAGCATCGCTGAGCCCCGTCTGTACAGACTCCACACCAATTTTCCCAGGGGATCCTGTTTAGCTTTGAGAAAGAAGATAGCTTTTCCATCACATCTTTAGCTGTGTGGTGGTTCATCAAGCTGTGTACATACATCTATTCTTCCTTGATATCACACAAGAAAACATACCTAACAAACACGAGTGAGCTGTGCACAAGAACTCACATCCGTTGACTTCATCCAGCTGTATTGCACATACCAGTTGGAGACGATAATTGATCTCCTGTATCACTTTTCCTTTCTGTCATCTGACATCTCATTAATTCTCCGCTTCAACTGGTGACATGAAAATTTGTTGAATTAACGTTTTCACTTGCATCTCCCAGGAACACGCTTGAACCATCTTTAAAAGTCATGGCTTGTGATTTAAGGTTTCACCAATTGGTGTTGGGCTTTCTTTTGCTTCGCTATTTCGAGGGCAACCCTCCTCTGATGCCTCACACTACACTTGAGGTCTGTTGTTGGAAGCACCAGTCCGCATCAGTTTCTGTTTTCCAACCACTTTTCGTGGCGCCTGAAGAAATCGGGGTCTTTTTTCACATACAGTGATGAATGGTCAGTGATGGATGTCCAGCAAATAATGCTTTATAAATATTTTTTATTTTCCACTTACTAGGCCTACATCAGAAATCGTTCCACACACGTTTGAAGAACAGTAAACCACTGGGATTTATCGATGACCAGCAGCGAAGGATTGATGTCAAATCCTAGTTACTGGACATCTTCACTGTACTTCCGCTTCTTATACCTAGTAGCCATCGCAAATCACCGGAAAATGAAAGAAGAACAGAAACTCAAACAAACATAAGTGATTAAGACAAATAATGATAATGAAGGGCAGATAAATAGGAAGACAAGTGATAAAAATGACAAACCACACAAAATCCACCTACTAAACACATCCATGAACTCTCAAATTACTCACACACACAGTCATATCAGCAAACATACACACAGAGAGAGTAAAGATGAACAACATTCACACTCAATCTAGCAAGCTGAAATGTACTTGCTACAAGCAAGAACACGCCTCCTTTTTTGACAAGCACTGCCCCAATTTGAAATAATACGAAGTATAGCGAAGTCAACATCAATATAGAACAAAAAAAAAGAAGCCGGAAATCCTAAGTAGGGAATGAGCATGAAAACAATGATACCAAAAATAAGAAATATTTCACACACGAAAACAGCGACCCGCATTTTATAATTTCGAACAAAAAAGTAACCAGTATATGGTTCAGAATCAATTATACCCAATGTTTACGTGATGATATACCCATGCCACACTGAGATCATTCGATCCAAAGGGGGCCTCTCTCCCTCTGTCTCCCGGTGACTCACCCTCACTCACCGCCCGTGTCTCTCACCCGTCTCATACGCGTTCGTTCTCCTCCGCGTTTTCTATCACACCTACACTGCACAAACAATACAATTTCGCACACATACATACATACACACGTACACACACATTCGTAAACAACATTATGGTAACAAAATTTTATTGTCAACTTAATGATTAATCAATTAATTATTAAAACCAGAACATTTTCTTTGCCATGACAGTGATGCAATTTTTTTTTTTTTTATTCATATTCCTAACATTATTTAGAAATTTATAATTTGCAACAGCCCACCATGGCCCCCTTAAGTTCTTGCCATGGCCCCCTTGGGGGCCATGGCCCCCAGGTTGAGAACCACTGTTAACTAGATGAAGCAGTACAGTCTGTTCATGCGTGTGGCGAGGACATTGAGATCTTGGAAAGTTTTACATACCTTGGTAGCGCAGTCCATAATGACGGCGGGTCACGTCAAGAAGCCTTACGGCGGATTGGCATAGCCCACGGTGTTATGGACTCGCTCAGCGGGAGTATTTAGCGTTGTCGGTACCTGTGCAGGAGGACAAAGATCCGGATCTTCAAGTCGCTTGTGATCCCTGTCCTACTCTATGGTTGTGAGACATGGACACTAAACAGTGACTTGAAGAGACGAATCAATGCCTTTGGTAATGAGTGTCTTTGCAGAATCATGGGGTATCGCTGGGATGATTACGTGTCAAATCAGCGATTGCACCGTGAGACTGAATCGAGGCCTATTACCTGCATAGTCCGTCAGCGCCAACTTCGGCTATATGGGCATGTGGCACGCTACCCTGAAACCGATCCTTCCCATCGGGTTGTATCTGTAAGAGACAATCCGGCGTGGAGGAGGCCAAGGGGGCGCCCACAAGGCTCGTGGCTGGGGCAAGTTGATGTTTCTTGTCGAGAGCTGCTTGGTATGGGAAAGGAGCCTGCATGGGAACTCGTGCGTGGTGACCCCCGGGAGTGGCGTCGTCGGGTGGGCGAGGCGACGCGCCCCCCGGCGTATGCCCCCAATGATTGATTGAATCAATCAAGGCTGGCTATAAAGTAAAAGCAAGATTTGGAAAGTCAGGAATAATTGTTGTCAGTGTTTCCGATGAATCAACTCGGAAACTGACAACACAAGGATTCAGTAATGTGGTGCTCTATCTCCCCAAGAAGTCCACAAAAATCATAATCAAGGGTTTGCATACATCCACACCAATACATTGGATAACAACAAAGTACCCGTGCCTGCGGGGACTGGCATGGAATATAAAAAGTAGGTATGGTAATGAGCTTGTTGGATTGTGCAGTGTTGAGATACCAGAGAACCTCGAAATACCACAGATGGAGAAAACACTCAAGATCGAAGAATATATTCCCAGACCTAACTTATGTGGCAGATGCTCGGTGTGGAATCACACTAGTGCTAATTGCAGGATGGCGCCCAGGTGTCGTTTCTGTGCAGGCTGTCATATGTCCACTGTCTGTAAAGAAAAAATAACCGATGGCGGGACGGTAGTTCCCAAGTGTGCTAACTGCCAGGGCGAGCACCATGCGACCTATAGTAAGTGTCCGCGGTTCCTTGAGCTCTTCTGTCAAGGTGGGGGGGCACCACCTCTCCCTCACACCGTAGCCCAGCACCAAGCCCAGCACCAAGCCCAGCACCAACCCCAGCACCAAGCCCAGCACCAAGCCTGGCCCAAGCCCAGCCCAAGCCCCCCAAG
>JACEEZ010003689.1:30000-45000 GCA_016584305.1 Chionoecetes opilio | reverse complement strand
AATTGGGATACAGTAACTCTAGTTATTAAGCATATGAAAACACTACTCCCATGGATCTGATGGCATCCCACTGTGTTTCTTGGGGAAAAACTCCCTCCCTATCATTATAACAAAACCTAACTTGCATTGTAAAACTTCTATTGTAACAGGTGTTTTTTCCCACAGCATGGAAGCACTCTATTGTTTTTTCCTATTTTCAAGGCTGGTAACATGAATGAACCTAACAACTACCGCCCTATTTCTCTCTTACCAATTATTTTTCCAAGGTACTAAAAAAGTAATCGCATGTCAGCTCCACCCAGTAGCCCTACTTAAGACCAATCGCCTCCCTTTGTAAAACTCAACATGGCTTTAGGACCGGCTTGTCTACGGATTCAGCTCTTTTAAAACTTTCTAACAAGTTTTTATTCAAATATTTATACAAAAAAGGTCTCCCTCATTACCCTCTGTGACTTATCCAAAGCATTCGACAGCGTCAGCCATGATATATTAAAAAAATAAATTGTTCAGTTAAACATCGACTCCTTCTGGTTTCAAAGCTATCTCAGCGGCAGGACACAATCCGTACGTATAGAAAAATGCATATCCGAGAAGACAGGAAAATCCCCCTGGCGTTCCCCAAGGGTCTGTACTAGGTCCTATTTTTTTATAATTTTATGCAAATGATCTCTCGTCCTTCTTTTCTGGGAAAGTGAAATTAAACAAAATGCAGATGACACCCAGTTAATTCACACAGGCAGTGTCAACAATATACAAGACTTAATGCATAGGAGCGAACAATCACTAAAGAAAGCACAACAGTATTTCACAGGAATGCCCTAAGGGTTTAAAAGCCAAAAAGACTCAATGTATGTTTATAGGAACACGAGGACTTTTGTCACAGATTCCCCCTGACATATGTATGCATGTTGACGGGAATCTATTATCCCTACAGATCATTAAAGAACTTGGGCATGCACTTTGACAACCTATTGCAGTTTAATGAACACATCGACGCATTGTAAAAGGAAAACTTATGGAACCATTGTCCACAAAAAACAACTCCGAGACTATTTTAACCAGACCCCAGGATCTCAATAATACAGTCACTGGTCCTAAGTATACTGAATTATGGCATTAAGATTTGGGTAGCATCCAACATCCCCACATACAACGTGTGCAAAGGCTCCCAAAACTTTGCAGCAAAAGTTGCTTTAGGAGGGGCTGGCAAAGCACGAACCATGTCACACCCCACTTAAAAGACCTTGGGTGGCTGAAAATAAATGAAAAATATCACTTTGAGCTAGGAGTAGCCGTGTACATATAGTTAATTTAAAAGAGTACCTGACTGGTTGTTTTCACTGCCCCAAAGTGAGAGATATGTACGAACAACCAGTCAACACTAGACAACAGCAACAACTCCATGTGCCAAAAATGCAAAACATGTTTTGGGAACAAGGTCCCTTCATGTGGCTGGACCTGCTTTCTGGAACGCTTGCCAAGCCAAGTTAGAGATGCTACCTCCTTGTACACTTTTAAAAGTCACTTAAAAAATCACCTTTTATGTAAACAATTCTTACTCTAATTTTTGACGTCCCCTACCTGAAATGTATTTAATCTAGACTAACACCTTTTTATAACTTTTACTGTATGTTTTTTATTTGTAAAATTTTAGGAAGTCTTACTTTTTATTTATGTTTTCATTAGGATTTTAATGTTTTAGAATTTTTATGTATTCTAATATTTTTATTTGTATATAGACCATGTTCAGTGTTCTACCTTTAAACCTTGTTATCTTATTCGAAAATATTGTAAGACTCATATTACTATGTTTAAAAAATAGCCATTGTAACAATGGAAATAAAATTCTGATTCTGATTCTGATTCTGATTCTCTCTCTCCCCCTCTCTCTCTCTCTCTCTCTCTCTCTCTCTCTCTCTCTCTCTCTCTTTCCCCTCTCCCCTCTCTCTCTCTCCTCTCTCTCTCTCTCTCTCCCTCTCTCTCTCTCTCTCTCTCTCTCTCTCTCTCTCTCTCTCTCTCTCTTCTCTCTCTCTCAGACTTTTTTGCTAACCTTGCCTGCCACACGTCCAGCCCCAAGCGCCTCTCAGCGCCAAGCGGCCCACCAGTCTCGCGCACGCCCGTTCCTGAAAAATAAATAATCTTAACACAGGCAGAGCAAGGCTACATCGAAATCAATGGTTCAGTAAAAAATCGGAGAGTAATTTTTAAGTATTATCCATTACTTCTATACATTGATGAATTTAGGCGGCTTTTCCCAAAACATGAGTAGTTTATGTAGAAGCCAAAGACTACTCTATACAGTAGTATAGAGTAGTCTAGAATATGTATAAAGTAGTCTTTGGTAGAGCATATCACCGTGACGTACAAGTGATTGGAAGCACAGGTGTGTCTCCGGCAGTGTGTGGGGTGTGTGTGTGTGTGTGTGTGTGTGTGTGGGGTGTGTGTGTGTGGTGTGTGTGTGTGGTGTGTGTGTGTGTGTGTGTGTGTGTGTGTGTTGTGTGTGTGTGTGTGTGTGTGTGTGTCATGGACTGCATGCAGTGAGTACGATAACACAGCAAAGGAACACACAAATAAACTTTTGTTTGAACTTCAATCGCCATTGCCTGGTAAACTTGACTTGGACGCTAAATACAGGTTATCCCCAATAGCATCAGATACACTCATGTAACAAATCGTGCAGAGTGTTCAATAGTTTGGTTGACCTTCAAAGCCACCCTCGTCCGTTTCCCACACCACATCTTAAATTTCTGTCCTTTGATATGAACACTGAAAGTTTATAAACATCTTTTTTTTTTTTTTTTTTACATTTTCTTATACCAAACTAACATGATAATCGAGCACATGTGTTTCCTAGCCACCAAAGAGGAGGAGAAGAACAAGAAGAGCAGCAGCAGTTAGCAGAAACAGCAAAAAAGACAACAGCAACAGCTTTATTGTTGTCTTCCAAGATTTACAAATCTGCTTTCATCTTCATGATATTCATCGGTGTTTCTTAAAGGCAATGTCTTCAGATACACGTAAACTTTGATACATGGAAGGATTATGATTGTGTATATTATGTTCTTATTATATGTCGTTTGAACGATCATTGTTTTCTTTCTGCATAGTGGGCCTCTGAGAATGCTGAGGTGTACTACAAATCTACGCACTTGTGTGGCAGGCTGTCACTGGCCCGTGTTGTTGTAGGCCCAGGGTTTAGGCATATTTTTGCAGTGCTGGGCAAAGCGATCCAAAAATAGGTGGTCCACTATCGCTATTCTGCGTTCGAAAATTTGGCGTTCCGCGACGCGGAATTTTTATTTAAGTTTAAATTTAAAATTCCGCGACGTTTTTTCCCGCGTCGGTAATCGCTAGCGAAGTTTTTTTTTCGAAGAAATAAGATTAAGCCTTATCCCCTTTAAGTAAAACTGTTAAGTCTTAACTTTAAGTGTATTAACCTTTAAACCCTTTTAAAGTATTAACAAAGAAAAACGAATGGATCCAGAATGGATCGGGGACAAAAAATCGGGGAATTAAAGGGAAAAAAAAATTATCAGGGAAATTTTATAAAATTTAAATTAATTTTCCGCGATCCAATCAATCAATCAATCAATCATTGGGGCATCGCCGGGGGGGCGCGTCGCCTCGCCCACCCTACGACGTACTCCTGGGGGCACCTCGCGCGAGTTCCCATGCGGCCCCTTTCCCATACAAGCACCCTTCGACAAAAACATCAACTTGCCCACCCAGGCCTTGGGGGCCCCCTTTGGGCCCTCCCCCACCCCGGGGATTGTCCTTACAGTAAAAACCCGATGGGAAGGATGGGTTTTTGGGTACGTGCCACAGCCATATAGCCGAAGTTGGCGCTGACGGACTATGCAGGTAAAAGCCTCGATTCATCTACGGTGCAACGCTGATTTGACACGTAATCTCCCAGCGAACCCCATGATTCTGCGAAGACCTTATTACCAAAAGGGATTGATTCGTCTCTTCAAGTCACTATTTAGTGTCCTGTCTCACAACCCTAGAGTAAAAGGGATTTACAAGCGTTGAAGATCCGGATCTTTTTTCCCCCTGCCCAAAGGGACCCACAACGCCAAATATCCCGCTGAGCGGGTCCATAAAAACCGTGGGCTATCCTCCACCGTAAGGCTTCTTGAAAGTACCCGCCCTCATTATGGCTGCGCTACCCAAAGGGATGTAAAACTTTCCAAAATCTCAAGTCCTCGCCACACGCATGACAGACTTACTGCTTCATCTAGACTCTCCAAAAACCCCGGTTGGGGCTTGAGCCAGGAGACCCCAAATCCCCAAAAGGTTTTCCCTCCTCGTGCAGCGCCCGAACCATCCCCAGGACCCCAGCGACTCAGAAAAAAGATTTTTTACCCCATCATCGGCAAAAAAAAGATCATGATCTTGGTTTGCCAACGGTGCCCCAAAATCACTTGACTACAACTGCCCAATACCTCCATCAACTTTGAAAAGTGGGGGGCAAGGACGCCCCCTTGCCCCCCTCCTGTATTCACAGGAAAGAAGCGGGATACACCGCCCCACACTTCACAGCCTCTCACTCTTCACATCGGATCCGGAATAATTCAAATTTAATCAAAATTCCGTATCGATTTTGGTAGTCCGCTTCCGCGAATCGCGGGACTATAATTCCTGACGCCCACCCTTTATTTTTGGAAAAGCACTCATTGTCAGACAAAAATAAATCCCTCCTCCCCCCCCGTGAACACTAAGGACGAAGCAGCAATAAACTTGCCTCTCCGCTTTACGACATCCCCGAACAATCGGTATCACTGTAAAAAATGCAGGGACGATTTGCTGAAAAATAAGTCATGCAATCTCGTGTAGTGGCGCGCAACACCACCATCCTGGGCTGTCAGACTGGTACTGTACGAAAAAAGGGAAAGGGAGGGGGGGAAAGAAGGTTGGGTAAAAAGAAGAATTAAAGAGGAAAAAAGTGAAGGAAAGTATAAAGAAAGTCGAAGATTGAAGATGGGGGGTTTAACACCCTTTGCTATATTTTTTATAAATTTTTTATTTTTTTGTTAGTCGCTCTCTTTTTTTTTTTTTTCATCTTTAAATTGAATCTATTTAATTATTATAATTATTTCCCTTTAAAATTTTATTTTCTTAACTCCCAGACTGTCAAAAGAAAGACAGATCAAAAAAATAAAAAAAAAAAAAAAAAAAAAATAAATTATTATTATTATTAAGAAGTAAATAAATAAAGAAAAATTTTAGCTATATCCTTTATAAAATCTGTGTATTTTTGGGTGTGGTTTTATTTTATTTAGTGAATGTTTGGGTTTTCCCTGAACCAACCAGTTCCCTGTTGTTTTGTTTGCAATTTTTTCCATGTATAATGAGTCTTGTAATAATTTAAAGTCTTTTTTTTGGTGTTTTGACCTCGTCTATAAGTTGTGTTTATTGTTTCCCCATTTCCCTAATTGTGGTTTGCGTTTTTCTTTCATAGGGGGATTTTTCATCGAAGGCGAACCTTTAAAGGGTTTTTATTTTAAAACTTTTGTGTGATGCATAGTGTTTTGGTAATGTGTTTAGTTTTTATATTTGGATATGTCAGCATTGGTAGGAACATGTTTTTATTAAATGTTTTTTATATTAGTGGGTAATCCTGTAAATCTTTTTAAAGTTTTTAGTGTGCCCCGCTTTATTTTGTATTTTTACTTGATTCAAAATACCCTTCTGTTGAAATTTAGTCAGTATTTTGCCTTCGCTGGAGAAAGGAAAAACTGTTCCCTCTATACTTAGGGGGTATTTTTTTCTTAACTGCCTTTGGGAAAATTTTTAAATTTTTTTGAGTTCCTTTTTGGATTTTCCATTTTTTCATAATTGTTATTCTTTTATTTCTTACCACCTTGCACCTGAATCTTCTTGATTTATTTGGGTTAATAATTTGAGTGATGTCATCGGCTAATAATTTAGTACAAAATACTGAAGGGGCTGGAATGTCGAGTGTAAGTGGGGTAGAGGGTCGGTTTAAAGGGGGGGAAAAAAAGGCCCGAGGGGACTCCGCTTCTAATCCGAAAAATTACCATTGTATTTTTTTATAGTTTGCTTGCTGTTTGTTTCCCAAAAAAATCAAATTAGTTGTTTAATGATGTGTGGCAAACCGTGTTAGTATCTTTTATTTAGGCCATTGTCCGACTTTTTTCAAAAGGGTTTTGTCGTCCGTAAAAATAAGTACATTTTGTTTGCTGGTAGAGTTCAGTATTTTTTCTGTTGCCCAGCCAAGGCAGTTTGTCCCTAGTACCTAAAACCAGCTTGGGGTTTCCCCGGGGGAATATTGTTTGTTTCTAGGTATTTTCTAATCTTTTTTAATTATTTTTTTATAAATTTTCCCGGGACCCAAGTAATGAAAAAGGGGGTATAATTGATTGGATTGTACTTTCTTTTTCTTTAGGGATAAGTGTATTTGGCAGTTTGAATTTTTTAGGAAAAAACCCCAATGTAATGAGGAATTTAAAATTTCTGTGTATATTGTAATTCTTCCCGGCGTTTAAAAATATTGTTTTTTTTATTGGTATGCCCCGGTGTTTGTTTTTAAGTTTTTTTTATGATATATATATTTTTTTGCGTTTTTTTCTTAGCATGATATAATTTTGAGTCGTCAAGTCTAGTTTTTCCGCCTTTTCATATCTTGCCTCCCGTTCCCCTTTTTGTATGTAATTTCTACAACTTCATTATTTGGGGCGAAATTTTCCCGTTTTTTTTCGGGACTGATATAAAGACTTTTTTCCCCAAACTTCCTAAAAAACTTCCTCCTTTCCTTCCCCCGAGAGCTTTTTATTATTATTAATGTATGGGGAGTGTTGCCTTTATTTCCTCTAAATTTTTTAATTTTTCAGAAATCTTTGGGGTATTTATAAGGTTTTAAGTTTTTTTATTTTTTTTTCCCCTTATTGTATACGTTCTTTGATTTTTTCTATTAATTTTTTCCCTTTGTAGTTTGTAAATTAATTTTTTCACATACGTCCCAACCCCCGCCCCTTTTTTTTTTTTTTTAAAAAAACCATTTTTTTTATTTTTTTTTAATTTTTTAGAACATTTAAGGGTTTGGTTTTATGCCCCCCAAGTTTTAAAAATTATTTTTAAAATTTTTTTTTGAGGATATTTCCCCATTTGTTTTTTTTGTCCGTGTATTGATATTTTTCTTTGTATTTTTTGGTCCCTGCATTTAATTTTTTTTTTGGGGTTTTGTTGAAAAGTATGGAATTAGGGGTTTGGGCTTACGGGGTGTTCAATTTGTTGGAAAAATTATTTGGTTTAAAATAGTGGGCATGGGGGTCTGGAAAAAAATGGGCCTTTAATTATTGATTGTTAAAATTTTATTTTTAGTTTTATTTAGGTTAGGAATTATGTTTTTCAAAAAAAATTAGGGTTTGGGTAGGTTTTTATTTGAAAATCCGTTAATAATTTTTTAGGTTATTGAGATTTCCCTTTTAGTTTTTAATTTTTTTTCATTACGGATAAAAAAAAAATTGTAATTTTGTGTTTGAGTTTGTTTTTGAGTAGGCTTCCGTAGTAATGTTGTTTGGGATTTTAAAGGTTGTGTAGGTTTAAAGTTTTTTTCCATTACCGATAAAAAACCCCCCAATTTTTTTTTTTTTTTTTTCCCCAGCGGTCCCAAGACCCCGAAGTAGGTTTTGCCTTGGGGGATAACACGCCTCCCCCCACCACCCCATGGGCCAGGGTTAAGAACCCCCTATAGGGCGCATCACGCGGCGCCAGGAATCTAAGAGCGAGGTTGTAGGAGTAGAAGTAGTAGAAACAGTAGACCTTTAAGTAGAGGCTATCAATCATGCATAAAGATAGGAATAGGCTTACAATTCGACCGAAATTCTTATGTTATGTTATGTTTTTTGTTATGTTATGTCAGTTATGAAAGCAGTGATAAAGAAAGGCAGAACAGCAAGTGTGCAAATTACATGAAAATACTTACAGGATAGAATAAACTTCAACTAATGAGCAAAAGGATCCTAGTCAAGAGAGCACTTCGGCAGTACGACATGATTGCCCTGAAGGTATTTAGTAATTACTTAGATTTATTATATTCATGAAAATAGAATGAGAAAACTTGAAAATAATAACAAAGTGTATTTCGAAGATGATACTCTTATTGTTTTCGCAGGTGAATCGAGAGGTGACCAACATCTTATGATCGAAGACCTACACAGAACGACTTCAAATTGTTCTCGAGATGAACACAACATGCAACAAAATATTGTTCATTGATGGTGCAGAAACATGACAAATGACGTAGATTTGCAAATGAAGTGCACACAAGATGAAGAATATGATAGTAGCACTCGAGTGTCTCCTTCGATAGGCAATTAGTGTTGTGTGATCTGACTGGCATTCTGCTGTCTCCTAGTTTATACGTGTTAAGGCGCTAAGTAGAATGGACCCTACCCATAACTACGTCACGGTTTGTTTACATCGGTGCATTGTGGGGATAAGGCGGGGTCGCCGCGGGTGGCGGCGACCCCAAAATTAACCTACCCTAGCAGGGGGCTTGACCCACCGATAACCTAACCTAACCAAATCTAACCTAACCTAACCAAATCTAACCTATCCTAACCTAACCAAATCTAATCTAACCTAACCTAACCAAATCTAACCTAAACTACCCAAATCTAACCTACCCTAACCTAACCTAAACAAATCTAACCTAACCTCCTAGTGGGGGGTTGGGGGTTCTCGACACACTAAACAAATATAACCTAACCTCCTAGCTCCTATAGACTCCATAGTGTGGGCGAAATGACCTGTGGGCGAAATGACTCAATGGTGTGGCGAAATGGCATGTGGGCGAAATGACCGGATACCAACCTAACCATTACTGTCGGCGAGTTTTCCCGATTTTTGCAGGGACAAAAATATCGGTAGACGACAGTACCATGGAGCAGGTACCATGAGGCAAGGATGGGTAATGTCACCGTGGTTATGCAACTTGTTTATGGATGGAGTAATAAGATAAATCAAAGCAAAGGTTGGTGATGTTGGTATAGACTCAAGAGTATTCATTGGCTCGTCAAGTAACATTTAAACCATGATGTAGCACTACTTATTATGAAAAGACAACAAAAGGAACTCAATTAATAAGGCATTTTAATACTATCATAACCATGAATATGTACAGCCTACAAAGAGAAGACTACGACGATGAAAAAAAATTGAGTTGTTTTGGGCGAAATTGATATTCCAGGTGCTATATTTCCGTGCTCGCTGACAACATAGAGAAGACCTGAGGTGATGGTTGATGTGCGAAGGCTTCTAAACCAGGAAAAAGTCACAGCAGAGTCTCATTAAGAAGTAAGCAAGTGGTAGGGACACATTACGTACCTACCAGTTGCTTACCTTTTGACGAGGCTCTGTTATGACTCTGTTTTCTTGGTTTAGAAGCCTCTGCACATCAGCCATTACCTCAGGTCTTCTCTATAGTGTTGTCAGCGAGAACAGAGCACAGTAATATAGCACCTGGAATATCAATTTCGCGCAAAATAACTCTAAATTCTTCCATCGCCGTAGTTTTCCCTTCGTAGGTCCATCCGCGGCGACCCCGCCTTATCCCCACAATGCACCGATGTAAACAAACCGTGACGTAGTTATGTCTGGGGCCCATTTGATAAAATTAATCTGAAATACATAATTATTATGAGTAGAGAAACGATGAGCCAGTGGGAGCTATTTGACCTCTGCCCCCTTACTTCCGGGTTCATTGACCTCTAACGGTATTTTTTATTTGACCTCTTGACCTCTAAGGGTATTTTACTTCCTGGTTCCCACGCTCTTACGGTTTTTTTACTTCCTGGTTCCCACAGAACCTCTTGTCCACTAACGGAACTTTACTTCCTGGTTCCCACGTTTTTATGAATGGTGTGTAACTCCTGCATTTACTATGCATTTAATAAATGAGTCACTTCGGGCGCTGAATGGGTCATGTGGTGTACTCCAGTAACCTTTTGACCTCTAACGGTACTTACTTCCTGTTTTCCCACTGATGACACTCAAAGAAAAAGTTGTGAACTTTTAAACATCCGCCCTTTATGCATCCCTCCCCTCCCTTCCCCCTCCCTCCTCTCCCTCCTCCCTCCCTCCCTTCCTCCCTCCCTCCTCTTCCTCTTTCCTCCTCCCCTCCTCCCCCCTCCCCCCTCCTCCCTCCACGTCCTCTCCCCTTCCATCCCCTTCCCCTTTTTCCTCCCCTTAACGCTTTTCCTCCTTTCCTAATCTCTCTCTCTCTCTCTCTCTCCCCTCTCTCTCTCTCCTCTCTCTTCCCCTCCCCTCTCTCTCTCTCTCTCCTCTCTCTCTTTTCTCTCTCTCTCTCTCTCCCCTCTCTCTCTCCCCTCTCTCCTCTCTCTCCCCTTCCCCTCTCCTCTCTCCCCTCTCTCTCTCTCTCCATCCTCCCTCTTTTCTCTCTCCCCTCTCTTTTCTCTCTCTCTCTCTCGCTTTCATCTTCTTCGTTCCTTCCCTCACATTAGCTCCTTATTACCTCCCTTTCCCCTTTCCTCTTTCAGTATCTCTCTCTCTCTCTCTCCTCTCATCTCTCTCTCTCCTCTCTCTCTCTCTCTCTTCTCTCTTCCCCCTCTCTCTCTCTCTCTCTCCTCTCTCTCTTCCCCTCTCTCTCTCTCTCATAGTGACGAAAGCTTGTCTCAGCACTAAATGAATGAAATTTTTTGAAAGTCATCGTAGTGAGGTGTGTGTGTGGGGTGTGTGTGTGTGTGTTTTTGTGTGGGGTTGTGTATGTGTGTGTGTGTGTTCTTATCTTACCTATTTGTACAAAAAAAATAAAAAAAACTTGTACTGTAATATTATATATAATATATATTTTTTTTTTAGATCACTACTTCCTGTACCTTTATTACTAGGTCAGGGGGGAAAATATAACAAAAGTTTTGAAAAACTAATTTTATTGAAAACAACAAGAAAATCTATATTCCATCTTTTATATGATAAATTAACGAGACGGAAAGGGGAGTCTACCGCCACCGTCAGCCACCTGTGTCTGGGGGAACAAATGAAAAATTGTGAGGTATTCGACTGTGGTGATACTTTCCTTGATTCGAATGGAATAAAACTATATCAAGTATAGGCGTCCAGTCCCCCTGGGCCCTTCGCTTTTGGCTCAGTTCTTACGGCTGGAACGTGGCAGCGAGCCACGTTCTAGCCCAATCATCTCATTACGCTAATTACTCATTAGGGGCTTGTTCTACGCAAAACGTTTTGTTGCCAGACCCCATTGATTTTGACAGCACTACTTACATGTCAAATTTCAGCTTTAATCCGACAAATTTAGGAGTAGTTTACGTAATTTCTCATTAAGAGGTTGTTTCTAACGCAAAAAGTTTGTTGCAAAAGACCCCCCTTTATTTTGACAGCAGTACTTGCATGTCAAATTTCAGCTTAATCTGACAATATTTAGGAGTATTTATACACTTTTTGACTTTAAAATTGGTTCCACGGGTCTTATGATAAGAAGCAGCTCGCTTCGCTCGCTGCCAGTTAGATTTTATTCTGGCGAACTACCCTCTTTATACGAAACTTTACACTCACAATTAAATTTGTTTTCAATAAAACTTCTTTTTATACATGAAAATTACACCTTTGAATCTAAGTATGAGAGAAGAGAGCCCGCCAAACCCGCGACATATTACTGAGGAGAAATCGGGTAATTATCAAAAGGTGCATGAAACCGGATGGTAATTTTTAGAGAGGTGGCTAAAAAAAAAAAGTTGGATCGAGGAGAAAATGTCGTAAACGAGGAGGTGACTGTCCTGATGACAATTGTCGCGAGGAGATAGGTGACTGGTGGCCGGGTGTAGGGGAAGGAGGGTTACTTAAATTATCGTTCAGAGTCAATCGCTATTTTAAGGAAAAACGTGAAAGCTGCAAGAAAGCCAAACTTTTAAAAAAAAAAAACAAAAAAAAAACCAACCAGTTACAACAGATTTGGAAAAAACCAATTTCCTTGGATTCTACTTGGATTCACCAAGGGTAGGTCATGGTTCCTCACCAAATTTATTGAGTTTTTATGGAAATTTTATGAGAAAGGCAGAAAATGATTTAAGGGTTATGATATAATATATTTGGACTTTAGTAAGGCATTTGACAAAGTACCACACGAGCGACTCTTAAAAAAGGTTAGGGCTCATGGTATAGATGGGAAGTTCTTTATTGGATCAGAGCTTGGCTAAGTAATAGGCAACAAAAGGGTTTCAATTAATGGTTTTCCAAAACTGAATGGGGACTGGTGACAAGTGGAGTTCCACAAGGGTCTGTTTTGGGCCCCATTACTATTTTTGATTTACATCACCGACTTGGATAGTGGGATTAGCAGTGATATCAGCAAGTTTGCTGATGATACTAAGTTAGGTAGGATTTTTTGGATCACAGTCCTGACGTAAACATATTGCGGGAGACTTAGATAAACTTTAAAGAGTGGGCAGTCAGATGGCAGATGGAATTTAATATTGATAAAGTAGCGTTATGAATGTTGGTAGAAAAAAAAAAACCCTGGTAATAGATACACCATAAGCAATGTATCGCTGAAAAGATCAGAAGGTGAAAAAGATCTTGGAGTGAGGGTGAGCCCAGACCTCCGACCTAGGAAACAAGTATTGAGGCCAGAAATAGAGCTAATAGAGTATTAGGATTCATTACCAGAAGTGTTAAAGTAGAAGTGCGGAAGTTATTCTAAAGCTTTATCTGGCTCTAGTCCAGGCCTCACCTAGACTATGCAGTTCAGTTTTGGTCTCCATATTACGGATGGATATAGTGTTTGTTAGAAAAAGTGCAGAGAAGGATGACCAAAATGATACAAGGGATGCGTAACTTTAGTTATGAGAGGAGATTGAAGTTATTAAAATTACACTCACTCGAGAGACGCAGAGTAAGGGGCGATCTGATAGAAGTTTTTAAGTGGATAAAGGGATTTAATAAAGGAGAGGTAGGAAAAGTTCTTACGGCTTTTAACCAGGGTAGAACAAGAAGTAACGGATTCAAGCTGGAAAAGCGTAGATTTAGAAAGGAAATAGGGAAAAACTGGTTCACAAATAGGGTGGTGAATGAGTGGAATGGTCTCAGTAGACAGGTAGTTAGTGCGGAGTCATTAGGGAGCTTTAAAGGGGAGCTGGATAAGTTCATGGATGGGGATGAAAGGTGGATGTAGGTAGTGTTAGGTGACAGGAACTACCACGTGTAGGCCTCGCGGCCTCTTGTAGCTTCCTTATTTTCTTATGTTCTTATGTTCTTATGGCGTCTCTTGTCAGTGTGCGCATCGTCTGCATGTGTACATTTGCTGGCCGGGAATTCGAGCACGTGGAGACCAGCAGGATGAAACCCCTCACAACACGTTGTCACCTGCGCTTTCATGAAGCTTACATGTCCTCCCACGCCTGTGAGTGTGATAGCCTCACCCGTCTTATACAGTGCTTATAATTTATGATCCAGCCTGGATTCCTCGCAGGCCTTAACAACACCGAGACCAAGAACGCCAGGATGAGTGAACAAGAGCATTGATGAGTTATGTGCAATATGTATAAGAAGGAACAACAATAGCATGTTTATAATGTATTCCCTAAGGCCACAGGAAGGTAAGGACATCCGTAATAAGTGAAATAATAAAGTATCACTTTAGATCTTTCTAAAGTGAACTATGAATATGATTATGAACATAACTAATAGGTAACTATAATTAGTACAGGCTTGTATGTTTCGGAGACATAACAACTGTGTGTATGGCACGATGCTGAATATTGTGTTACCATGTTATGTACTTGTTATGTAGTTTTTATTACCTAATTTTTTGCCAACGTTTTTCATGACATGTTTTCTCGTTATTGCTTGTACTTATGTTAAATACATACATTATGAAATACCTAGTCAATACTGGTTATGATGCATTTGTTTTTACCTTTCCTTACCTCACTAATAATCTTCTTTTTTTCAGGAGAGCCTCTCCACTGTAAGAGTATTTGCCAGCCTTCCCTTATTTGATGCTCTATGAACTAAAGTATGTTATGTTTTTGTATGTCCGTATGCTTCATGTATGCTGCCAAAAAATGAAGTTATATCTGCATGAGTTTACTCTCCACCTTGTAAATTGTGAAATATACATATAAGGATTCCATATTTTCATTTCACTTGCAGTGTTGTAATATGAAAAAATAATATAAGTCTACAATATTCTGCATAAATAAAGTAAAATACATGTATGTAAAACATACCAGCTCACCCTAAAATATCATGCACTAGTTACACTTGTGCTGAACAGGTTGTGCTAAACGGGTTGATAGTAGCTTAAGGTAAAGATGGGGTATATATATATGGAGAGAGAGAGGGAGAGAGAGAGAGATTATTACTATTCTTTTTTAAATACAGCATGGCATTGTCGAAAAAAAATAACCAGTCGGATGTTGTCAGGCTACTTGTCTGTTTTCCGTTGTTTGTTAAATACATAAATTTAGATGTGGTTTTTTTTCCCTACCCTCTCTGACTTCCACCTAACTAATGCAGACAGATTAATTCCTAGAAAAAAGATGTACCTACTACTTGAGAAAGTAGATATATGTTAACTGGTTATGTTCCTTCTGAACACTAAGTGTGAGGACACAAAGATTATACGAGACACTTCACAATCTAATTGGCTGCTAACCATAAAGGAACTTAAATGGGAGAGTGTACTCCATAGAGACGCTAAACTCAAAGAACCATTACCTTTTAATACGTTATATAAGGCTTTACCCACAATTTGCATGGGATTATATTCTTTCGAGATCAAGGATGATTATAAGATTTATGTTCTTTAATCTTTTTTCTAACATCTCTCAATCTGTTGTAAAAATTTCTCCCGTCTTCCTTTTTGTTTGTTTTTATCCCTACTATGAAGGGGGAGGAGCGTACAAAATTGGTAGGAGGGGTGGGGTGTAGGTATGCAGGAGAAAACTCGGGAAGTCTTATGGTAGATTATAAATAATATAAAAAAAAAATTAAAAA
>JACEEZ010003689.1:0-25000 GCA_016584305.1 Chionoecetes opilio | reverse complement strand
GATACGTTTGGAATGATTATTGTCAGCATGTTATTTCCTTGCCGTGATGAACACCGACCTTGGCGCTTGGGCTGAGTGCCAGGCTACTCCGTGCAGTGTGAGGATCCAGCCGATCAATAGCGACTCTTTGTAATGTGAAGCAAACACTAAATCCCGCATGCCGTGATAGTATACTCGCACGGTAGGGCAAGTCTTCATTGCTGATATAGGATCATCTTCCAGCTGACAAAGGTCTCCACTTCCATCGCGAGCTCCATTTGTGTTTGCACGATTATTTCTCAATCATTCAAAGACACATATTTGCTATCGCTGTCATTACCATCTTCCAAATTCAGCTTGAAACATCACCGGTGGGGGTCCAGTTGTTACGGGGGGGTTTGCAGCTTCACCCAGGGAGTGTCAGCACACTCCGGTTAGAGTTTGCCCCCAGGTTTACTTGTCTCAGCTGCCGCCTGAGATCTTGCCCTAGGCGTTTTTGGGTAGTTCGGAATGAATACCACCCCCCTGCCAGCTGCTTGTAGGGCGCAACACGCGGCGCCGGAATCTACGAGCAGGTTGGAGGAGTAGGTTGTAGTAGAAACAGTATACTTTAAGTAAAGGGGAGGGAAGGGGGAAGAAAAAAAAGGGGGGAAAGGTTTGAAAAAAAAAGGGGAAAAAAAAAAAACTGAGTTTGGGGAAAAAAAAAGGGGGGAAAAGAGAGTCGATCAATCAGCATAAGATAGAATAGGCTTACAATTCGACCGAAATTCTTATGTTATGTATGTATTTTTTGTTATGTTTGTCATTATGAAAGCAGTGATAAAACAGCAGAACGCAAAGTGTGCAAATTACATGAAAATACTTACAGGATGAATAGAACTTCAACTAATGAGCAAAAGGATCCTAGTCAAGAGAGTCACTTCGGCAGTACGACATGATTACCCTGAAGGTATTTTAGTAATTACTTAGATTTTATATTCTGAAAATAGAATGAGACAACTTTGAAATAATAACAAAGTGTATTTCGAAGATGATACTCTTATTGTTTTCGCAGGTGAATGAGAGGTGACCAACCTCTTATGATCGAAGACCGACACAGAACGACTTCAATTGTTCTCGAGATGAACACAACATACACAAAATATTGTTCAGTGATGGTGCAGAAACAGACAAATGACGTAGATTTGTGAAATGAAGTGCACGACAAGATGAATAATATGATAGTAGCACTCGAGTGTCCTCCTTCGTAGGCAAGTAAGTGTTGTGTGATCTTGACTGGCATTCTGCCTGTCTCCTGTTTTATACGTGTTAAGGCGCTAAGTAGAATTTGATAATTAATCTGAAATACATAATATTATGGAAATGGGAATACAACTCTCGGGATGCGAAGAATCTTTCTCATTCATGCATCCTACCTCCTTAATTACTACATAGCTACTCACTCTTGGATCTCTTAATGCCCTACTACTCTCACATACTCACCTTGGATTTCCTTCTCGGTTGGCAAGGACTTGACGTGACCACGTAGGCCCGCGGAGGCGTCTCCCAGACTGTCATGCGCAAAAAAAACAAAAAAGCAAAACCCAACACCCCCACCTCCTTCACCTTGGATGCCTGTAGAATCACTCCTCAAGTTTCAGACGGCGCCACCTACCGGCATACAGGGAGGTGTGTCGGGGGCACAGGTAGGAGAGGAGGTCGGTGAACCTCAGGACCGTTGTAAGGAAATAAAACCTTTTTACGTTCCAAAGAGCTTTGTCAAGAAGACCCTGTTCCTCCAAGTGTCCGATGATGCTTTCTATAAAATCTACACACTATTCAATGACTACAATGGGATGGCTCAATAAATGGGAGAAAAGAAAGGACAGGTCTGCTGAACCCTTGAGCTTCATTAAATTATCACACTTGGTCTAGTCTCCTATCACCTAAATCAGATCTCTTCCTGCTTCCAATGCTGCGTACCTTCCTGCCTACGATACCTCTTCACGCCCCGCCTCACCTGCAGCGCCTTAACCTTGATGAGTCCTTGCAGCGTCTACGATGGTGAAGTAAGCGTCGGTGTCGTAGTAAACAATGTCCCCCGAGTGCACCCAGCCGTCCGCGTCGATGGTCTCCTTGTCGCGGCTCGTTGTTGATGTAGCCCGTCATCCGCTGCGGCCACATCACCCAGTTGTCATTATATGGGTCACCACTCAACTATCTCACTACGACACTGCTGCCTCCATTACCACCACCTAATCTCTAAGTCAGACACTCTCTCACATGCATTTTTTCCTAGCCAAATGATACTACAGTATCCATCCCCCTCCACAAACCCACCACTCACCCACACCTCCACCCATCCAGATTCCCAGCACCCGCCTCATTTGGTTGTAATTACCGAGGCGACATTAAGCAATCTCTCCCCTCTTGATTGGCCGCAGCGGACTCGCCAGTCTCTTATGTCCCACCCACCTTGACCTTGATGTTGGGTATAGTTTTGCCACGCTCCGAGGCGAGTGGAGTTGAAGGGTTGGCGTGGGAGGATGAGCACCTCCGTTCATGCCGTAAGCTGGGGGTTGCGGGGAGAGAACAACATAATACGAATAACACGGGAAATGCCAAATGCTGCATTGTTCTTGATCGTGTTGGTTCTTCTAGAGCTGGATATGCACAGCAATAAGGAAAACTGAGAATTCAACATCATGGTTCCTTTGAAAGGTAAGAAAGTGTCGTCACTAAGGATATAGGCAATGAGGTGATGCAGTCTTGAAACGATGCACATGAATATCACAGTGGGGGGGATGTATTGGCCACTCAGGTATTCCCCGCAAGCGTCTTCTCTCTCTCACCTTCTTGAAAGAATATCGGTCTGTCAACCTTTTGTGTAAGGGTTTCCCGCTGACAGGGACACGGGCGCCGCGCCGCACAGCACAACTCTGCACAGACGCATGACCTCTGGGTGAACTTCAGGACTCTGCGTCAAGAGTTGAGCACCGCGCACGGTGTGCAGCACACTCCCTGCGGCACCGAAACCCAAAACCTGACCACCGCACGCTTCTTGCACATTGTTTTTATGATATCCTTGCGAAATATGACGGGAAAACTCTCCGAATACAAAGTCCAAATAGTATTAATTATCTCTGCATACATGTGTCCTTGATTGTTGTGTGATGAGAGAGAGAGAGAGAGAGAGAGAGAGCGAGAGAGAGAGAGAGAGAGAGAGAGAGAGAGAGAGCAGAGAGAGAGAGAGAGTAGAGAGAGAGAGAGAGAAGAGAGAGAGAGAGAGAGAAAGAGAGAGAGAGAGAGCGAGAGAGAGAGAGAGAAGAGAGAAAGAGAGAGAGAGAGAGAGAGAGTAGAGAGAGAGAGAGAGAAGATAGAGAGAGAGAGAGAGAGAGATTGTGTGGTCAGAGAAGAGTGGGGAGGGAACAAGATGCCAATAATACTGTCTTGAGAAGGCCCCAACACAGCCTGGCTCCGTTGTGTATGCAGTGCGCCTCCCTTATGTTTTGATTGATCTGAGGTACATAGGCGTTTGCGGTCGGAACTTGGGCACCGTGACCATCTTGACGCACTGTGGCAGTCCCACCATCATGACCGTAGTAAGGCGTACGCGTGGAAACAAAGGCAGGTAGCAGAGGAAGCAGTCTTGATGCGTCTCTGTTAAGGTTTCAATGTTACATACATCTTGGAGATAAGTATGCAGTGATGGGTGTCACCTTATCCCGTAATCCGGATAGTGAATGTCCTATGAAGCTTTCGTAGATTCTTATTCTTATTCTTCTAAGAGATACAGAATTGGGCACAACCCCTGTCTATATAAACATGGATCGCGGAAGCCTGGCGCACTGGTTCCAACTGTTCGCCATCTTGCCGTAACCAAAACTAGCTTGTTTCTGCGGCTTCGCCATTGCTGACTGGCTGTGTTATCGCCTCGTCTGCCAGCTGTGCTTGCTGTCTCGCTGTTTATCGCCTCGTCATGCAAGCTGTGCTTGCTGTCTACTGTGTTTATCCCTCGTCATGCCAAGCCCTGTGCTGCTATGTCCTGTAGCAAACAGCCAGGACCTGGAAGTGGCAAATCTTTCCCCTGTGAGTACACCACACACACACACACGCACCACCACACACCCACCACACAACCCACCCACTCCACACCCACAAACCACCCACACTCGACAAAAGAAACGAGGTTAATCCGGGAAGTCAAAAAAAACTGAAAAAGCCAGGAAAAAAGCCGATTGTAGATACACCACCCACCCACACCCACCGCACAGCCACACACACACAACACACCACACCCACACACACTCCCCACCCCAGCCCATCCCCTTATCCATCACCCCTCCATCTCCACCTACTAGTTAAAAAAAATAAAGGTGGATATGGTATACTTTTTTTTATATAAGTGATATAGATATAAGTATATTTTTTTATACTTGTTACAAGTAGTGGTGAACGAACAGACTGAGTGCGGTTATGATACAATGATCATATCGCTTCCTAATCAGGGTGCTTGTTCTAATGGAGATAGCTTTTATTTTTGCGAAAGAAAAAAAAAAAGAAAAAAGGTAGACCTTGTGGTTAAAGTTAGGTTAGGTTTCATTACCACCTATAAGGTTATGTAGGTTCATTTAAACCTTTAAGGTTAAGGTTTAGGTTTCATTAAAACCTATAATGGTTAGGTTATTTCATTAAAACCTTTAAGGTTAGCTAGGTTAGGTTTCATTAAAACCTATAAGGTTAGTTGGTTTCATTTTATTATTTGGGGGGGGGGGGGGGGGGTTGCGCAAAATAAAACTATCTCCCTTGCAATAAGCACCTATTGTAGGCCAAAAAAAAATAGCTGATGTCTCTTAAAACGCCGCAAAACTCTCCGTCCATTATTACCAAAGTTGTTTCGTAGTCTATATGAAAACCATAGTCGTTTCGTACACTCGCTCAGAGTTGAACTTGACTCTGAGTTACGAAACGACACCAGTACTACGAAAATACTCAACATCATGTACGAACTAACTACTTTCAATTCATATCCTAATTAAGTAAAGGGTTTTTTGAATTTGAGGCCAAAGGTTTTTGGATTAATTTAAACGTCCTTTAATCCCCGAGAGTGCTTTTTATGGACACTGTGGCTCGCGCCGTACCGGTGGCCGCGGCGGTACGGGGCTGGCGCCGTTCTAGTGGACCGCAGTAACTTCTGCGCGTTCGCTCATTAGGTCCACACACCCACGACTCGGGGCTAACCTGCACATCTAGCCCTCGCGCTTTCCACATACACCACACCTGTCAATACACACCTTAGCGGCCTCGCAACACACATGTCCACTACACACCTGTACGGCCTCGCACACACTGGTCACGTACACACCTGTACGGCCTCGCAACACACTGTCACTACACACCTGTACGACCTCGCAACACACCTGTCCTACAGCACCTGTAAGGCCTCGCACACACCTGTCACTATACCCCTGTACGACCTCGGGCAAGACACCTGTCACTACACACCTGTATGGCCTCGCAAACACCCGGTCACTACACACCTGTACGGCCTCGCAAGACACCTTCACTAACACACCTTTACGGCTCGCAACACACCTTTGTCCCTGTGTATCACCGTAATAAATGACTTGGAAGGTTCGACGATGCACTAGGTTGGAAGTTTAGTCGTATTAGTATAGTAGGTGTTAATAGTAGTTGTAGTGGTAATAGTAGTAGTAGGTGGTAATAGTAGTAGTATTAGTAGTGTAATATGGCTATCACATGCCAGCAGCAACACCCAGCCACTGCTGGCCGGCCATGTATTTGTTTTGGTTTATGACAAGAGGCGCTGGTGACTTCATATTCGGCACAGCTAGCCCAGATCGCGATCCATTTTATATAATCAGTGGGGCTACAACGTGTGGAGCTTCAGTATATCTGTATCCTCACCTCTGTAGCTGCTACTGCCCGCAGCGACTATTGTCGCTGGCCAGACGTGAAGTCTTATATTGTCGTACGCTATACATACATATTAATATATATTCTACGACATGATTAATAATTGATTACAGTGTGTATTTCCCTATCCTGCACCTCCCTTCCCTCTCACGCTCGTAGTTTCATTCTCGAGCGGACTCTTTGTTCTGAAGCCTCACAGAGCGACGGGGCACAGGGGAAGGATGAACACTTTGGGATTCACACTGGGAAGGGTCATCGCTATGGCACTGCGTGGAACCGAAGCAAACGGCGGTTTCGCCAATACACACGACCACTAGGGAGACGCACCTGATATCCCTGGACTGTCGCCGACCACCCATTACAACCCCGACCTTGGCCAGCGGTGAGATGTTGGGTCCTGAGGTGACATGCTGGCCAACATTCAACCTGGGAAGTGGAGGGCGTGCTGGTCCGTAGCCCTAAGCTGTAACTTCCTCGGCACGGGCACTGCACGGAGGTCAACAGTCTTCGGCCTTGGCCTGCCACTCCTTAGAGAAGGACTGGGATGGGCAGGGGACACAAGACCTAAGCGGTGTCCATAGAGGATCTGGCAGGGGCGCGTCCCTGTGAAGTTGGGAGTTTTGCGCAGTTTCAGTAGACCGCGTTCGAACTCCTCACATCAATGTTGCCGGAAGGCGCCACCTTGAGTATGAAGTGCTTCACAGACTTCACTGTCGGCCCTCGGCATGACCTTTGACTTGTGGGTAATGTGGGGCGACGAGACCACATTCGACTCCCCATCGATCCATGACTTGCAGGGGGGGGGGGAACTCTGGCTGGTGAATTGGGGCCTCCATCGGTCGTAGGCGGAGGGCGAACACCACTTCTTCGGAAGTAGCGGCAGAAGATTCTGATGGTAACGGCGGACGTAGTGTCGCCTTTGCAAGGGACGACCAAGGGCCACCCTAAGAGTCGTCGACGGCGACAAGAAGGACGTCCCTGCTACGCAAAGAATCGCCGACACGGACTCAAAGGGCCTCGTGGGGTGATCGTCACTCAGTAGGGGTTCCTTCTGCTGGCTCGGCAGGAGGATCTGCGCCATGCTCACAGGCTTGAACTGTGCTGGTTGATGTCAGCATTGATGCCTGGCCAGAAGACAGCCTGCCTCTCCGTCGGTTTAGTCGCCTCGACACCTCGGTGGCTGTCATGCAAGTGGGTCAAGGTGCGGCGGCGTAAGGCAGCAAGAACCACAACCCTTGCTCAGTACAGGACGAAATCACCATCGGCGTAGAGTTCGTCCCGTATCTTCCAATACGGAAGCAAAGAGTTATGAAGGTCGTAGCGGTTTGCAGGGAATCCCGAAGTTACGCAGTTGAGTAGGCGGACGTACTCAGGGTCGGCTTTCGCTGCTGCTCGGAGATCCTCGAGGGTCTTGTCGTCATCCTCTTCCGCTGCTTTGATGGCCTTCACAGTCACTACGGTTCTAAGGGAGGCGGCCGCGATTGCGCACAGCGTCTCGTCTTCAAGCGAGGGGCGACTGACAGGGGCGCGGGACAAGGCGTCAGGGATGCAGAGCGACTTGCCCGCGCGCCACACGGCTGTGAAGACATATGGCGAGAGCTTCTCCTTTAGGCGCTGGAGGCGAGAGCTCTCTACAGCGTCCAGCGTGTAGTGATTAAGAATGGGAATGAGTGGGCGGTGGTCGGTCATCAAGGTGAAGTTCTGAAGTCCCACCAAGTAGAACTTACACTTGGTCATCGCCCAGACCACAGCCAACATCTCAATTTCAATGGTGGCATAACGGGTCTCGGCATCAGTAAGAAACCGAGAGCCACATTGAACGAGACGTAACTGCCCATTGCCATGATCTTGCAGGAGGGCATATCCTAGGCCGTTGAGACGCGAAGCATCCGTCTGTAGGATAGTGGGCAGGGCTGGATCGAATGGAGTGAGAACTGGTGGACTGGAGACTCAGTGGAGAGGGCTGTCTTCACGCGGCGGAAGGCCTCATCGTGGTCCGGAGTCCATAAGAATGCTCTCTCGGGGCTCATCAGAGGCTAGTGGGTGGGCAGCGGCAGATATATCAGGGGTAACTCAGCCAACTGATTCACAAGGGCCCATGAATGACCTGACGTCCGTCAAGTTAGCTGGAGTGGGAAAGTCCCTGATTGCGCTGACTTTCTCTTGATCAGCGGCGATGCCATCTTCTGAGAGCTTGAAACCACAGAAGTCTACCTGAGGTGCAGCGACCACAAATTTGTTCCTGTTGAGGGTGATCCCGAATTTGCGACACCTGGTAAGTACTTCATGGATATGGTGGAGATGTGTACTGTAGTCCACTTCATACAGCAGTACGTTCATCGACCAATTTCACAAAATTCATTATGCCGTGCAGGGCCCTATCACCACGCAAGCAGAATGCATCGCCAGTGGCTGCGAAGCCCATCGGTCCTCTGCAATACTGGAACCGGCCATATGGCGTAATGAAGGTGGTCAAGTGTTGGTCCTCCTCAGCTAACTCAATCTGCCAATAACCGCAGAGAGCATCCACCGTGGTAAAGTAACGAGCCTTCGGGTCCACACAACGAAAAGCAGTAAAGGGCGTAGGTGAAGGGTAAGCTCGGCAGGACACTTGCTTGTTCAGCCTGGACAAGTCTGTTGTGATGCGTATTCCACCATCAGGCTTGACGACGGCGACTAGCGGATGGCACCAATCCGAGGGATCGTCACCAGCGGGCTTGATAATCTCTTGGGCTACCATAGAGTCAACCTCCATCTTGACTTGGTCCTTGAAGGCCAGGGATTTGACGAGGAGTGTAGATGGCGAACGGTACTGCAACCATCCTTAAGATAAATCCTTATGGGGTTTCCACCATAGAATCCACCATAGGCTTAAGTGGTGTGGATCCTAGAGCAGCCTTGTCTACCAAAACGTCCTGGAACTCCTTCAAGAAGTAAGCCTTGGCCTGTGAAGGTGACATGGTAGTTGAAAAAGGGAGCTCTGCGCATCTGCTCACATGCGTGACTTCTAAGATTGGCTTCGGGAAGTCTGGAGATATGATGGCCAACTCTTGACAGTTGCCATATGAGAGAAGTGGAGTCGGGATGAGCAGGACCGCTCGCCTAAAGTGCGAGTAGCCGAGAATGTACCGAGAGCAGGAGTCATCTCGGAACCATCAGCCATCGACGTTGTAGTCAGCGAAAGGGGCTGTAGGCTACTCCGGGGAATACCCAGACTCCTTAGGTGTTGCGGGCCAATCACCAAGATGTCAGCACCTGTGTCAGGCATCATCAGCAGGCGTGAAGTGACATCTCCATGAGTTATGAGTACACAGATGCTTGGGGCATCTTGGAGTTGGAGCAAGAAGGAGAACCCATGCGACGACAACTGTTGTGTCTTGCGTCCCGAGGTTTGCCAGAGGTAGGGGGTACACCATTACTACCTGAGGTTCCACGTTTAGAATACATGCGTCGGTCCTTCTGCTGTCCTTTGCAACATGAGTCATAATGGCCAAAGCGAAGGCAAAGGCGACATTGAGCCTTTGTTAGCAGGGTACTTTTGCTGTGCGTGGAAAGTGACCTTGTTGGCCGCAGCTATGGCAGGTGCCCTGAGCAGCTGGGCACTGTGCTGTGCCGTGCTGTTTCGCGCAGCACTGGCAAACATATGCAGGCTTGGGTGTCGTTGAAGACTGAGGGGCCGTCTTGGCGCGTCCCGTCTGTTTCTTGGCCTTCTGATACGATGACACGGCTCGCACCTGTTCAGGTGGGGCGCGAATGGCAGAGATTGCTCACCTGGCGGCCTCGTAAGAGCGGCAGGCTGTGACGACGTCCTGAAGAGAGCAAGTTTCCTCCAGGGAAATAATGCGCTGGACCAGCTCTTCATCCTTTACACCCATCAGGATAACCGTCTTGATTTGGATTTCCTGGCAGACAGATGACTGCCCGGGGCAGACGTCAACTTCCTCCGCGACGCGGCGCAGGCGGACGTGGAACTCGTTAAACGATTCACCGTCCAACTGCTTGCAGCTGAACAACTCTCTCCTGCGTATGACCTCGCTACGTAGCCCCTTGATATGTGACTGAAGAGCATCCAATACCTCGTCGACGGACTTGTCTGTAAAGTGTGCTCTAGAGCAGTGTTATTCAACCTGGGTGGACGGTCCACCTTAAGGTGGACGAGACTAAGTGAGGGGTGGACGGCTGTCTTGGGGTGGACAATGGGTGGACGAGATCATGCCCACTTGTCAGTATAGATCAGTGTTTTTCTGATTTTGAAGTCGTTGATACCTATATGAGAGAATGTGGCTGAGAACATGATGATGGTTTGCAGACAGCAGAACAGACACTGGAGGTTGGAATGTCCTATTTGATTACCAAACACCTTGCTTTGATGCAGGAAAACCTTGACTTATATTTTTAAAGAGCAGTATAAGCATCCATACAATCATGTGGATGCTTACTCCATTTTCAGATGATGGAACTGATCATTATGATGCCCTATTATCATCTGATAACCTCGATTTAAGCTGATAGCAGACATATTGCAACAGCAGCCAGGCCACTGATTTTTGTTTCTTGGAGGAAAAGAAAAGACTTTGTTTTCTGGATTACCAAACATAACGCATATTAGGTGCAATTTTACTTTAGTTTCATAAAAAAAATGCATTTGCTCTGGAATTCATAAGAAATGATTACTTTTTTCTTGTATATTTTTAGTTTTAGACCGTATGTGCTATTATACTGAAGAATATGTAAACTGTAAATAGAGAATGAGTGAAACAGCTTTTTCCTACCTATACATTTGTAGAATGATATAGTTTATATATGCTATAGTATATTTACAATGTCAAGACCCGTGAGATTTTAGAGATTAAAAAAAATTGAGGTGGACAGCTTTTATCAAATCACCACTAGGGGTGGACGACATCAAAAATGGTTGAAGAGCACTGCTCTAGAGCATGCTGTGTTTCCAGGGAGAGGCACATACGTAGCTGGATGAGTTGTTTGGGCGGGGGTAGACTAGACAAATCCACCATTGTGGCATAATCGTGCCAACGACGCCTCTATTCCCTGAATATCTGGAACGTAACGCCAGGTTGAAGCGGTGGTGGTGTCTGTGTAGTAGTAGCCTTTTGTGGGGGCGGGTGTATTGTGGCAGGAGTCGCGTTAACACTCGCTGGCGTGGGTGGAAACGAGCTCCGAGGTACCAGCATGGAGATTAACGCTTGGAATTTTGCATTATCCTCCTCTTGACGTTGGAGATCATCGTTTCTCCTAGCTTTGAATCTTGCGTTATCCTCCTCTCGACGTTGGAGATCATCGTTTCTCCTAGCTTTGAATCTTGTGTTATCCTCCTCTGGACGTTGGAGATCATCGTTTCTCCTAGCTTCCTCTTCTCGTCGTCTCTTTTCCTCGTCGCTATGTCTCATATCTTCCATCCATTTGAATAGGCACAGGACGTCTGGACCCTGTGGTGGGGAAGGAGAGCTTCGTCCCGCACCTGGAAATAAAGGTGGTGGCGGCGAAGTAGGTGGCGAGGAGGTAGGGGGGGACTCGTCATCACTTTGAGGAATGTCGTTGGCTTGGCTTCTCTCATTTGCCTTTGTTTCCAAAGACATGGTGGCGTAGACTTAACTAGACGAAGTCTACACTGATAAGACTTGTCAGTCGCTGGCGTCTTGTAGGCAGAATTATGTAGAATAGCCTTTAACAGACAATCCAAGGGAGGCGGTATACTTGTGTGCGTGCGTGTGTGTGTGCGTGTCTGCGGGTCGGGTTGGCAGGTAGCAACCAGGGCTAGGCGGGTCACTCCCTTTCACTGAGACTCGCTCAGGCAGGGTTCCCAGTGACGGTACGAAAGTACCATTTTGATACTTTTTGCCGGTACCGGTACGTTTTTACGACGCTAGACTAAAATTATACGAAATTGACATTGAGGAAAAAATTGATACTTTTTATCATTTTAGTAAAAAAAAAAAAAAAAAATTCTCGTATTATCGATGCGTCCAGGGTAATATGAAAATATCGAAATAAAAGGATAAATTACATTTTTTTTTTTACCTCGAATTATTGTTTTTTATTTATGTGATCCCGTGAAAACCCTGGACCCGAGGACGCAACAGCTGATGGAGCAATGCGCAGTACGCACGGTGCACCGAGCTCCAAGACGCCATTACGGAGAGGGACAAGAGGACATGCTCACCCAACATTGTAAGTTTTTGTTATTTTTATCTGTACTATTAGTTGTTTGAAGACTAAACATGTTATAATGTGACTTTCTCGTGACAGTGCGTGTGCAAGAAGGAAGTGATAAGCCTACGTAACAGTTATTTAGTAAAGTTCAGTTACTGCGTCATAGAAGCGAGGTTATCGTAAGTGACACGGCTTATATGTACAACATCAAAATCAAAATATCAATCCTAAATCAACTGGGGGAATCGATGAGCCAATATTAGGGCTGTATTCATGGCACGTATATAGACTCATAACAGAACACAAAACATGCTCAGTCGGCCGGCCGGGAGAATTATGTATTGTGTTGCAAAATGCCAAATACATTATTTATGACGTAGATAAGGACTTCATATCTCCTGTATTGTAATGTACAAAGGATGATCTCTTTTGCTTAGTAATTTATTTACATGTGCAGGAACATCAATACCAAAAGGAAATGTTTTTGTCACCATGTCTATGTATTTACCAGGGTTATATTACTCCTAATGTAGTCTTGGATATGCTAAAAATGTAAAGGATGATCTCTTTATATTCTTGTGATATATTATGTGATAGTATGCCAAAGGCAGGGTTTTTTTTATAACATTGCAGAGTTCCTAACATATAGTCTTTCTTTTCAAGGTAGTAAAGTCCTAGGAGATGAATTTTTTTTCATATATTTTTGTGATACTTGCATATTATGTGGTAACATAAAAAACAGATGTTATTATAATTAAGATTATAAAACTAGGGAGTTCTCTCCATGTGTTTTTTCGTATATAATTATTTGGAACTCTCTCTCTCTCTCTCTCTCCTCTCTCCCTCATCTCTCGTCTCCCCCCTCTCTCTCTCCTCCTCTCTCTCTCTTCTGTGTTCCTAATAAAGCACACAATCATGCTGCAGCAGAATGTAGACACTCTTCGTCGCATGCAGGCGTAAGATGTTGTCTTAATTTACTTATGATTATCAAGGATTCATAATATTAGTAATTTCTCATTATAAAATAGATCTTATAAAAATCCAGTAATGGAGACTTTGTTGATACTTTTCTTCTGTCATGGTGGTACTTTTTTACGGTTTGTCAGCGTGGTAATGGTACGTAACTACGTTATTGTTGTTCCTAGGTACCTTGAATACAATAGAGTAGCGACAACTTGATTTATGGGGCGCCATCCTGACTACCAGGGCCTCTTCGTTACCCAAGACCCACAGGAAGTTCCAAAAGCATTGACCCCGCCAGAATAATCATGTTATACATGTATAAAAGGGATTGTACGTTCATCTTCGGAAAATGTTTGTTCTATAAGTATATCACCATAAAAACACAGTTTTTAAAAACACAATTAATAAAGGGCATTATGAGACTCTGAAGACAAATATGCATGCAAATTACAAAAAAAAATTCACTTAAACACGTCGTTCAGTAAAACTTTGTGGGACAACTTATAATGATGGAAGATAATATCGTCCATCATATAAGTGGTATTATATATCTATAGATATATATATAATAAGATATATATATATATATATATATAGATATATATCTATATATTATATATATAATATATATATATATATATATATATATATATATATCATATATCATATATAGATATATATATATATATATATATTATCATAAATATATTATATAGTTTATTATATATATAGTTTTATATAACATATATATATAATATATATATATATATATTACTATAATATATATATATATATATATTATATTATATATATATATATATATTATATATATATATATCTATATATATATTTATTTATATATAAATATATATATAATATATATATATCTATATATATATATATAGAATTGCATATTATATATTATATATATATATATATATATATATATTATATATATATAATATATATATATAATATTATATATATAATTAAGAGATTTATTTATTATTATATATAACTATATATATCTATATATATATAGGTATATATATATATATATAGTAGAAAAAAGTATTTGGTAACTCTCTCTTTCTCTATCTCTCCTTCTCTCTCTCTCTCTCTCTCTCTCTATCTCTCTCTCTCTCTATTCTCTCTCTATCTCTCTCTTCTCCCCTCTGACTCATGTCTCTCTGCTCACTCAGTATCTCTCTCTCTCTCTTCTTTTACGGCGGAGAGAGGAAAAGAGAAAGAGAGGGAGTAGAGAGAGATGAAGAGAGAGGAGAGAGAGACGGGGAGATGAGAGTAGAGGAGATAGAGAGAAGGAGAGATGCCAGAGTGGAAGGAGAGAGGGAGGCGAGTGAGGAGATTGAGAGAGAGACGAGATGAGCGGGGCCGCCACGGGTAATTTATTTAGTTAACGCTAATTAGTCGGGGTCACTTAGGGCCGGAAAAAGGCTTTCGCTTTCACCGTGGTGAAGGATAGTCTTTAGGGGTCTTATCCTAAGCATTTGTGCCGCTGAATCCGAAAATCGTAGTTGGGTCAACTCGCTTAGCGGTAAGTTTTCGCGCAATTTGCAATTGGAAATTTGGCAATAAAATTGGGCCAATTACAAATATGCAGAGAATGAGAACCAGACGTCGTAGAGACCTCGTTTTGGACTCAAATTGAAGCTTATTAAGAGTGCATAAAAATGTTATGAGTACTCGTGGTTGTATTGTGTAGGATTACTGATCTATAATGGAAATAGAGATAAGTGGAAAAAAAATGGGAAAAATATAAAATGGAATAAATTTTGGCCTTAAAGCCTGAGTTCTTAATAATTAACAAACTAAATTTAATTAGTAAAAAAAGTAAAATAACAAAAAACAATTGTTCTTAGGACACATTTAATTAAACGAATTTGTGCAAGGGTGGGTACAATTATTGCGTAGAACAGGGTTTTATTTCAGCTGAAAAATGCTTAGGATAAGACCTCAAAATACTTACTTGCACCTAAGGTAAGCGAAAGCCTTTTGTACGCCCGACAGTGACCGAGTATTAATCCAGAACACCAAAAATTTCAACACAACGAAACAGAGTCTCCTCCGAGTTATTTTGGGAAAATACAATTAGAACACAAAAACAAGCCCTTAATTGCGATAGCGAGCGTTCACAAGTGAAAAAAAAAACGAAATCTAGTCGTCTACGCCATTCGACGTCTCATTGGCCCATCTTCCTCGTCGTGATGCACATCTCGGGGGAGCAATTCGCAAAGCTCCGAACAAGGGTCTGCAGGCGTTGACAGCGGCAGCGATTTGGTTCGAGCAGTTCGCTCTTGGCATCCGCTACTGCCATCCCATCCATGATTAACTTTGCGGGGCGGGAGGCAGGGTGGAAGGGGAGAGGCGACAGGTTTGGTCCGTTGAGCCGTACTGGTCGGGTCGGAGGTCACCAAATCCTTCTTCCAGCCCCCCTCCCAGACGACGGCCCTGTAGCTGGGGCTAGCATAATGTTGCTGGGTGGGGCGTCGACTCTGTCGGAAGGGGCCAGTGCTGCTCAACATTCTTCTTTCTGAAGTGCCGTCCACCTCGCCTGCGGCAGAGAGCAGGGTATATCCGTAAATTTGCTCACGCAATCGGCACAGCCACGTCCCCAGGCTCTCTTGCGTCAAGCGACCAGGGCTTCGGAGCTGTACCCACAGGCGTCGAGCGGTTGCTGGTCGGCCGCCTGGGAAAACACAGGCCAAGCTTTGCACTTGCCTTTCCTGAAGAGGGCGCAAGTGTGGTTGTCGCAAACCGTCAGAGCATGGAGGACGTGATCACATCCGCGTGAGAGCCCAGTTTCATCGTGGATGAGCTGAAAGTTGAAGAGTCGTCTTGACAAGCTGGAGGCACGTGTGGGAGGTATCTTGGGGAAAGTGTCGGAGGAGGAGGACGAGGGCCGTGTCAGTTGTCCGGAGAAAACTACGGTTTGCCATCCACATCTTTGTCGAGCATGGAGAGAAGGCATATAATCATATTAGTGTCCGCTTCCTCTTGTTCTGAAGCGAACTTGGTCCGTCACGGTCCAGAAGTAGTTGCCACGGCTTGTCGCGCCAACGCGCAGACGACGCGTAATCCCCATGAATGGTGCTCAGATTTGGAGGGCAATGAGAGAGGTCATAGCAGTCTGTTGCTTTTGGTGGACAAAGATTGTTAGCCATGTCTCATTCAGCTTTGATCCTCGTCGCTGCTTGGATGTCGAATATCGTATCCTGTCCAAACTCGGGCTAGCTGTTCCCTCGTCTTGTCTTTGAGGACGCCGCCGATGTCGTACCTGTCTAAAGACAAGGGTGCAACTCCCCGTAGCCAACATCCAGTTGGGCAACTCTCTGTAGGGAGGATCCAACCAGGTCCTTAAAGTTTGCTGAGCCTGGGAAAACGGACGGTGATGCTGAAGGGATAGCCATCCCGTGCGAGGATCCACACGCGAAGAGGATGAAGGGGTTTCGCGAGGCCGTGGAGACCGCCGCGTTCATCTTCCCAGAACCCTGAGAAGGGGCACTTTTGTCGTGACCCGCGGATGGCCGTTGTCGTCACAAAGAGGGCAAGAGGGAAACAGGGAGAGATCATAGTTGGAGATGATGGTGCGAAGGCCTGCTGTCCGAGTTGGAGGCGAGCTAGCAGGCGCCGAAGGGAATCTGAGGATCCCGTGACAATCACCTGCTTCCCTTCCGATTGAAACTTTTTGGCTCTTGCAAGCGTTTTGAATGTATGGTAGGCGGCTGACGATGCACGGACCTCCCATGGACTGTGCTGCGCAGGTCCTGATCCTCCCTCTTCGTACTTCAAGAGAGATTTCCTGCCAGCTCTCCTCGATCTGGTCAGTGACGTCCACCATCTTACTGGAGGAACAACCTTGCGGAAAAGGACGGTGGTAGAGTTGGGCTTTTCTCGCGGAGTGAAGGGGTTATGCTGGCGAAGAAAGACCAGCAACCTCTTTGGTATCTCGTGTGTCTTCTTCGTGACCGCCTGGGCTGTCCTGTCCTTCTGTGACTTTGATTGCTCCGTAGCAGAATTCCGAATGATTTGGCCTGATTGCTCAAGGGAGTTCGTCTTGGATCAAGAAGAACTTGGTCCTCGTCGAGGGATTTTTTGTGATCCCTACAAGCCCACCGTTACCTTTCAGAGTCCGGTTCACCTGTTCCAAGGCATGGTCGCAGCCAAGGGACGTGAAAGGTACCAACGACTTAGGGACGACCCCAGTTTTTCTCCAAGTACGTCCACGGCTCTTGGATTCTTGAGGCGGAGGTCCTGCATCATGGCCACGTAAACCGGGACGAACCGGGGCGTAGGAGCTTCGATTCATGGCGAAGAAGAACCGGGTTTCCGAACTCCTCCAACGTCTTCAGGTGGCAGCGCCCAGTCTCCTGTCCGAAACAGCCCTGGGTATTTTCAAAAGCAGGAGGACCATCTTGACGTAACGTCATGGAGAATTGCTCAAGGGACTGTCGTCTGATCCCGCTGGACCTCAGGATCTGCAGCTTGGGTGCAAGGATTCCGAGGGCTTTCTTGAAGGAATCCAGTCTTCCATCCTCTGCCAACTCCTGGAGGGGCGAATTCAATCTCAAAAAATTCAGAATTCAAAAAATTTTACCATTTTCTATTAATCAGACGGTAGTGCCTTTTATGAGAACAGATACAGCCAGAAACATTTCATGACTTTTGATGTGAAATTAAGGCCAAAATTTTTTCCTTTTATATTTTTTCCATTTTTTTCCAAATTTCTCTAATTTCCATTATAGTTCAGTAATGCGAACAGATACAACCACGGAGTACTAAATAACATTTTTATGCACTCTTAAAAAAGCTTCAATTTGAGTCCCAAAACGAGGTTTTCTACGAAAGTCTGGTTCTCATTCTGCAATTTGTAATTGCCAATTTTATTGCCCCAAATTGCCAAATTGCAAATTGCGCAAAAAATTTACCGCTAACGAGTGACCCAACCCGATTTTCGGATTCAAGCGGCACAAAATGCTTAGGATAAGACCCTCAAAATACTTCCTTCACCTAATGTGAAGCGAATCGCCCTAAGTGACCCTACTAAATGTTTGCATGGTACTACTGTATGTATCAGAAAACGAAAAAATTGCAATGGAAAGTTTAATAAAATTCTGTTTCCTATAGATATCTTCCATCATATAAGCTGTCCCACAAAGTTTTACATGACGACGTGTTTAAGTGAATTGTAGTTCATTCATATTTCTTCAGAGTTCATAATGACCTTTATTAATGTGTTTTACTGTGTTTTATGTGATAATCTTATAGAACAAACATTTCCGAAGAAAAACAGTATATCCTTTATACATGTATAACATGATATACTGCGGGGTCATGCCTTGAAACTTCCGCGGGTCTTGGGTGAACAGCGAGGCCCTGGTACTAAATGGCGCCCAGTAGCTTTTTAACATAGGGCCTATGAATGACGGTACCCTCTTTACGGGGAAACCCTAGTTTTTTCCCACTGGGAACACTGCGCTCAGGCCGCAGAGTTGCCAGGTTGGCGGGTTTCACGCCAAATTGGGCGCTGTTTTATACTTTCCGGCGAGAAATTTTTCGTTTTGGCGACTTAGCGGATTTTTTGGTTGGTTAAAAAAAAAATTGGGTGTTTTTCATGATAATTTCTGTAAGGATATATACTTTATTAACGTTCATATTATTTAGTTGGCACAAACAAAACGTTTGTTTGACGTTAAAACTCTAGAAAAAATAAAACGGCGAGTGGCTGAGGAGCGATGGCAGCTGATAAGGATTAGCGCATGGCCAAGGGATTCCCTTAAGCCCCGTCCACACTACCACTCACCACCGTCGGCGCTTGCCGTCGAACAGTGTTCGTCACTCAAAAGAGGCAGTGTGGACACGATGCCGACGAGCAAAATGTAACCGTCGGCGCTGCCCGCCAACATTCAGCAGGTTTAATATTGGGCGGGCATGCCCGTCAATCACGGGTCAGCGCCGAACACATGCTTCAAGTTATCGGCAGTTTTCACTATCCCAGATATTTTTTCATTGCTATGTACCGTATACCATTTAGAACCAAGAATGTCCCGCTGATTACGAGTATGTGATCAAAAAATTTAAAAGGGAAGAAATGGTCGAGAAATTGCAGCGAGTTTAAACAAAAAAAAGTGAGAAAATTGTTTATACACTATTTCTTTTTGCTATATTTTTTTAGAATACACTAAAAGGTTTTCGTATATTTTTCTTGCTTATGATATGCAGAAATGTGTCATGAAGATGATAGTTGGGTCATTTTTTTTCTAACCACCTGTGGTTATTTCAAAATCTCGTTTGAGAGTACACGATATGCAAAACATGACTCTCACTTTAAAAATCAGGAACCGTTGACCGCCGAACAAAACCGTTCGAAAGGGCACAACCCGGGCAACGGCGTTTCCCCTGGGAAAGCACCGAGGGCAAGCGCCACGGTGGTGAGTGGTAGTTTGGACGGGGCTTTACCTTGGGATAGCGCATGAGTGGTGGTCGTTTTTAGACGCATGGGGGAAAAAGGGCCCTCCCCCAAAAACATGAGCAGTATTTCCTTATGTCCTTTTATTTTCTCCCCCCCCTTAAACCCTTCCCTGCTAAAAAGACGATTACAGGGTGGGGCCCAAACCCCGCAATCTTTTCAGATTTCAGCGGATTTTTTTGCCGTAAAGGAAGTTGTTCAGTGGAAAGGGGGAAGCCGATAAAAAAAAAGATGGTAAGGGGCAAAAAAGGCAAAATACAGCAAAATTGGGGAAAAAAGAAATTTACGGAATAGATCACCAGTGTCCAAGTGTGCACAAAAGCTCGTGAAATTTTTGCAAAACTGTGTGAGAGCTCCCGTGGGGGATCTGAAAGGCTAGCATAACTCAAAAACAAAGAAAAAGCCTTCCCTTTTCCGCACAAAACCCATCTCGATACAGGCCTAGGGGGAGTGAAAGTGGACCAGTGTCAAGATTGCTGAACTAAGATTATCTGCGCACATTGCCTGTCACTCCTATAAAAAAAAATTGACACTTGGGTGAGATTGTGAAAAAATTTCGGGAAAAAAGATATCACATTCCAGGACAAAGTAGACGGTACGGGTTGATAATAAAGGCTTGGGCCTTCGCTTAAAAACTTCCAACGATGTAAGTACAATGAATATAAAGATTATAATTTCTAAACCTTAGCTAAATAATGTTCAGTAAATAACTATATACATCATTGATTAGCTTTCCCCATATAAGATATTTTCTCTTTCACCAATGTATAATATATCCAATCATGCACAAAAATTCCATGTTAATTTTTTTTTTCCTAAAAAAAATTAAATTAAAAAAAACCAAAAAAAATATTTATAAACATAAATGCTCAAAAAAAGCTGAACTCGGGAAAACATAGCTATCATCCTCAAAAGAAAAGAGGAATTCCTGTTCCTCCTTATTCTTTTTTCCCCCGTGAGCTGGCGTATAATGAGTGTGTCAGTTGTCATCGAATATCATATCATTGTATGTGAAATAAAACCCAAACTGCCTTTTTTTCTTACAGCTTAAAAACTGCGCTGCTGGGAAAAAACCAAGTTGGTTCCCGTTGAATAGTTTTTTTCCTTGTCTTGGTAAGGGAAACTTGCAAATACCCTCCCAAATCTCGTTCTAATGTGGCAAAACACCCCGGGCCAAACCTGTATCAAAGGGACCAAAATTAAACCAAAAATCTCCCCTCTCTCTTTTCCCCTCGCGGAAGTTGACAGCGCAGATTTTTTTTTTTTTTTTTTTCCCATGACAATTTTTGTAGACTTTTTAAAGTAATTTAAATTTTTTTTTGTCAATTATTTATTTTCGTGTACGATTTTCAACCAGGATCGTACTCGTACGGATGTCAAAATTTTCGTACAAATACGATAATTTTCGTCAGTTCAACCCCCCGGGGTCATTCAGAGAGGCTAACCTTTCCGGCTTTACGACCTGCGACTTCCAAAACTGTTTTGGGCAACTTTGGATTTTTGCGGGAGATTTATGACGTATTTAAAAAATTAAGCTGTCAAAAAAAAGCGACAGGGCAGGGGTGGCGTAGAGCACGCAAAAAACTAAAAATACTATAAATGAAATATGATTTTTTCTGACCAAGAACTGAACAGGGCAATATAAAATAAAATAGGCCATAAAAAAATCCCCCCTACCCTCGTGGGGGGTTTTATAAGATTTTGTTATGGGGTGATGGCCCAGGGGTAAAGGGGGCACCTACACGCAGACCACCTCCCCTTGAGTCGCTTCCCCCACCCCGGCGGGTAGCTGCCATAACCCCCAAACCCCCATCGATAAAGGTATAAGGGTTCCCCTTTTCCCTTTAATAAAACCCCAACCCCTTTGCCACCCACCGTGAGGGGGTTCGGTTTTAGCCGGGTTTGGACCCGCCCCCCGGGGTGGTTGTTCCCCCAATGGCAGGAAGACCAGTTCGAATAGAAGATTAATTTGGGGAAAAAATTTGAAAAAAAAAAATTGTTGAGTTAGTTTTTGATTATTTAGACTAAAATTGGCATGCTGATTCCAAATCTGTAGTCTTTTTTTTAGCACTCAAGTTTTTTTCTCCCAGCTTACCCTCCAAAAGCAAAATTCCCTTTGTTCCGTGTATAAGCCCAATGCCTCTTCACGAAAATTCCAGTGCATTTTTTCGAAAACTACCTCCCTAGAAGATCTGAGTGAGTTGAAGAACGCAGTGACAGCAATAAGATTTTGAATTCCCCGGGTTTTTCATTTGGGGGTTTTTGACGCCGGTTGAATTTTTTAGCACGGGAGGGGCCACCAAAAAAGCTTCGAATCTACATAAAGACTAAACGAAAAAACATATTTGAAAAAGGGATGAAGGATCACTTTCGAACAGGAAAGTACATTTCTCAGTACTTTCGAAGTCCCAGCGGTTTTTGTTTTGCCATAACATTCCTGGTTTTACTGAAGGAATTAGGGCTTTCTCTACAAATCCAATGAAGGGATTTTTTTTTATACTAAAACGGAGCTTGAAGTTGTCCTAACAAGGGCAATTTGTTTGGCCCCCTAGGGGCATTGGGTCTGTTTCGTGAAAAATATGGAGATTAAAGAGAGTCAATGAGTTATTGCAATATGACAAACCAAATGGATCTCTGTTTTGCCCTTAAAATGGTGCCCCTTCCTTCTTGGTAAACAACGGGTACACAAAGTATCCTGTTTTCTGTTGTGGGATAGCAGAGCTCGAGAAAAGCATGGGTTTCAGACGAATTGGCCTCCGAGATCTGATTTTAAAACCTGGAGATCCTAACTTTGTACATGAGCCACTTGTTGACGGGAAAGAAAATAATATTCCACCTCGCACATAAAACTAGGTCTCTGAAAAAATTTTGTAAAAGCATTGTCACTGAGGCGACTTTTTTAAGTCATACTTGGCATTTCCGGGCTGTCAATTGAAAAAATCAAGGCCGGTGTTTATGGTCCCCCAAACGCAGTCCTCAAAATTCTTTCCTCTATTCAGCTTGAAAAAAATCTTTTGGCATCATCAATCGTCCAAGAAACTTTTTGAAATTCACGTCAAGTAATTACAACGAAATTGTTCAAAACATTGGGCTACAAACCTTGTTTCAACTGAGTTTAATAATTTTTTTGAGCCTCTTCCAACTTTTCCGAAAATTTTTCTCTACACGAAAAGGTTTCATTTCACCAATTTTGAAGTTTGGGAAATTCCAGGGGGAAAATTTTTTATGATCTGACATTTTTTGGAGCCACAAACGCGATAGTCCCCTCAAGTTGAACACTCCAGACAAAGCTACAAAAATAAATTTTTACCTTAACTCACACAATTTTAGCCTTATCCTTTCTAAAAAAATGATAGTTAAATAAAAATTCTATTCATGCCCATTTCTTTCATTTTTTTATTTTAGTTAACATTTGCAATTTTTATAAAATAAATGTTACTGTTAGTACAGATTTTTTATTTTTTTATGAAAACGAAAAAACCCACAGTTCAAAAAAATTTACGTATAGAGAAAAATGAGCAGTTTTTTGGATTCCCAACCCCCAAAATTTCTTAATAACAAGTGTCAACCAACTCAAAAAAAATTTGTTTCCCCCGTGTTTTAACGGAAAAGATACCATAGTCACCCTAAGCGCCACTGCCATATCTTACCAGGGGGTAAAATTCAGGAGGGTACTTCCGGTTTCACGACTAGGGGTTCCAAAAGCTTTTTTTGGGGAACTTTGGCTTCGCGGCAGTTGTGCGTACTTAAAGACGTTTGGGCCTTTAAACTTAAAGATGCCTAAGGGGGGGGTGAGGACGTAAATAATAAAAATACTCATACGAGTATATAAATTTTTGTTTTCTGACTTTAAAACTGAAAGGCAAGATTAAAAAAAAGGCCCATATAAAGCCCTGCTCGTGATGAGGTTATGGGGTATACCAGTGGCAAACGGTGGTCTACCTGGGGGTCCCAACCGGTCCACACAACTAAACCCCCCACCTTTTTCCCTTCCTTTTTTTCCCCTTTTCCTCTACCAAATTTCCCCCTCCTTCATCACCCTACTATTACTCTACTATACAATACCCTACCACCCCAAATATTACTGCTGCTACTATAAACGGTTTTTCCTCCCCCATCCTTCCCACCCTTTTTTTCCCCCCTTCTCTACCAATTCCTTCCTTCACCCACTACACTATACTACTACTACTTACTCTATACACCCCCACCCCCCCCTATACTTAACCTTTTTTTTCCCCTATCCTTTCCCCTTACCCTTTACCCCCCCCTCTACCATTCCTCCCTTTCAAACCCCTACAATACTATACTACCTACTATGACCCCCCTTACTACTCTACTACTACTACTAAATATCCTACCACACATTACTGCCTTCTCACTAAGCCGTTTTTTTTGTCGCCGCATCGTCTTGGTACGAAACCGTTTTTTTTTTTTTTTCTCCAATTAAAAAGGATTGGGGTTTTTGCGACAAAACAAACAAGCTTTGGGAGGGGGCCCAAAAATAAACAGTTAAAACATTGCAAACAAACACAAAGCAGTATATAATACACATTTCAGCAAGTGTTATTGGAGTAGTCTTCGTAATCCAAGACGGTGCTTGGACGATAAAAACACGGCTTATTACTACTGCTACTACTACAACTACTACCAACTGCTATAAGAAAAGGTTAGGAGGAGGAAGAGGAGGAGGAGAAGGAGAAGCTAGGAGGTGGAGGAGGAGGAGGAGGAAGAAGGGTGGAGCATTTTGGTGTGGATGATGAATTTGTTTATAAACACAGCTGAGAGCGTGGAAGCCTTGTGATTGGCTGAAACTTTTTGAGAAATACTATGTGATTCGCTGGCGAGGCTGTGACGTAATTGTACTCGCTCAGCCAATCAGCTATCGAAGCCCATAGTGACACCGTAACGCCACTCCGATATCTCGTACCAGAATCTCCTCGACTTCCGGGTTGTACAGTCACCTGCAGTGGTTATCCTACCGCCTTTGACATTTCAAGCCCCTATATTCGAGGTCAGACGACATATGCCAACTACCCACTGACAGGAGCAGTCATTGGCTGTGACTCTTGTGACTCAGTCAATAAGACCCGCCTCCTGCCCTCTCCCCCACCCTCTCTCCCTTTCCTCCCTCTCTCTCCCATTCCTCCCTCTCCTCTCTCCTCTCTCTCTCTCTCTCTCTCTCTCTCTTCTCTCCTCTCTCTCCTCTCTCCTCCTCTCCTCTCTCTCTCTCTCTCTCTCTCTTCTCTCTCTCTCTCCTCTCTCTCTCTCTCTCTCTCTCTCTCTCTCCCTCTCTCTCTCTCTCTCTCTCTCATCTCTCTTTTCTTCTCTCTCTTCTCTCTCCTCTCCTCTCTCTCTTTTCTCTTCTATTCTTCTTCCTTCTTCTCTGTCTTTCCTCTATCCTTTTTTTCCTTCGTCTCTCTCTTCTCTCTCTCTCTCTATCCTCTCTCTCTCTCCTTCTCTCTCTCTCTCTCTCTCTCTCTCCTC